>CM071931.1:70720158-71025093 GCA_016081115.2 Rehmannia glutinosa | reverse complement strand
TGTTTCGTAAAAGCGATTATCAACAAAATAACTAAATGTGCATTGTTTGATGTCTAATTATGCGAGTAAAAGAACCACTTAACTATCTTTGTAAATAAAAATATTTGGAAAAAAACGGGTTCTTAAAATCCATACCATCCCGTGATGTCAATTTGAAGCCCATAAAATCGGCTTCCAGGACCACTAATTTGAATTACAAAAATTACAATCTTGCCGCCCAAAATCGGCAAAAATTAAGAAATAATTAGAAAAAAGCGAATTAGCGCGTAAGCCCCGTTTTAAGATCAATGGGTAGATGAGTCCATCTTATCTCACAGGGAGTGTGATGCCATTTGAACAAAATCACATATATATATATATATATATATATATATATATATATATATATGATGGTATGCAAACGATTTCTCACCTTTGACTCGATCTTTCGTCGGCTTTAGTCGGAGTAAGTAGAAGAGTAAAGGGAGTGCTTGCTTTGTGAATGGTGTATCAAGCTGCTTTTGGACAAAATTTACATGAATATATGATTGCTCTTAAAAAAATAAAATACACTATTTCAACATTCTTATTTTTCAAATCATCCCAATCCGTCCGATTATAATTTAAACAAAAAAATATCACATCAACTTATCGTTTATTATGCTGATTATATCCGAATCTATTTATTCCTTTCTTATTTTTCAAATCTGTCACATCTAATCACGATTATGCTAAAAATTCATCATCACATTTCCATCTTATGTCCCCAATCACATACTCAAAATCTTTGTTCTAAAAATCCTAGCTTTAGCCAATTATCACTTTGGCGATGAGCTCTCTTGCTTTAGGTTTTTTTAGATTAATTGCTTTAACCCCTTTAGTCTGCTAACCACATTAGTTTTCGCCGCAAGCGAGGCTGTCTGCTTGTGGCACGACTGGCCGGCACTAATGACTTTTGAATAATAAAATTAGATTTCTCAATTTTTTAAAATAATTTTTTCCATACTATTCTCTCAAAAGTAAAAAAAAAAACAAAACAAAAGGTCAGAAACAAGAACAGAACCGGACTCACTCTTTTGATTGGACGGCCCTGATTCGATTACTCTGCTAGTCTTTAGCGTGTTAATTTAAATTCGGGGATTTGATGCGATCCAAAATGAAACCTACACAATATGAGGAGAGCCCCGAACCCCTTTAGTAGGAGTTAAATCCCAAAATCAATTGGTGATAGGAGGATATCTCGTCTAAGCTTATAAACAAGATTTCTTATACAGTTAATCAGTAAGACAACTCACAAGTAATATATCTTAAGCCTAGGGATGATATTTTCTTGTGATGACCAGCGGTAGGAAAGGAGTGGGTTTGGGTGTCAGTGCCACGGCAGGTGCACGTCTATTTGTTTAAATATATTTTATTATATATTTTACATATATATAATATAACTTTTTATTTTTAATGTATATCTAGTTGTTATAAATTAAAAATAATGAATTTAAATGAAATGTTTTATAAAATATATTAAGAATAAAAGATTTTTCCTTTTTTTCTATTTAAGCTATTTAATTGGCGAGAGCGGGTCACCGAAATCTGTTTCTATGGATGTGGCGGGTTTGGGTCTTTAGAGCTAATCTCGCGCCACTCGAGCGAAGTCGCCGGTTAACTCATTAATAATCACTAACAAGATCCTCCATGCTCCGTCACATCATGTGATGACCATGCTGGGTCGGCATGATCTGCTCTAATACCATGTTAATTTCGGGAGGGACTTAGTACGGTCTACCACATGGGTGTACCCGATATGAGCGAGCGTAAGCCCACGAAGCGAGGTTAAATCCCACAATAACAATTGGTGATAGGAGGAAGTAACTATGGCTTATAAACATTTATGTATAATAATCGTTTAGGACAACTCACAAGTAGCGTATCTCAGCTGTCAATCATGCCCACCCCAATTAATCCAGCGTCAATAGAATCTAAATACATTTTCTGGAACGCTTTTGGATAGAATCTCTATTGCAAATCGCGTTTCATCTTCTATTTAATCACACTCGATGATCGAATTGCTATATAAAAGTTACCATAATTATTTTACAATGTATTTGATCTTATATGTTCACCCCTGGTGTCCAGATCCGTGAACTTTCCATGTTTACTCAATCCAAATGAGAGATATCACAATAGATTAAAAGCTGTGTGCAAAATATTCAAGTAATTAGGCCATTTTTTACGGTTACAATAGTTAGTTACAATTATTCAAAAATCGAGTAAATATACGATACACACGACATGGTCTTATTAATTTACATATATTTATGGAGCCTGCTTAAATTACTATATATTTATAATCCCATAAATTAATTCTGGTCACTTATCGCATCCCATGTCGAGACCGACCAAGAAAATTATTTAACCCTAATTATAACTTCAAAGATGTGATGAAGTGCTCAATTACTTCATGTAATTAATGGCAAGATTACTTGTATAATATGTTTGAAATGGGATTTTTATCAGCCTTTAACCATTGGATTTATAACCCATCTTGGATGGCTAAGATCATTCCTTTTTTTTAGGATACATTTTAAATCGCATTGATTAAAAAGGTCAAAGTGGTAATTTTCAAATATAAAAAGCAAGTGGGCGTTTAGTAATTTTGTAAAAGGTAATTGATTCTTCCTTTAATAATTCGCTATTTTTGGAATTTGAAACATCGTATCCATGTGTGCTCTTCTACGATTTATCTGCCTCCTTCACATTTTCTCAAACACTCTGCTCCTTCCAATCTCACGTTTTCTCTCACTTCCAACCCCTTCAATCACTCCCGCTTTTTCTCAACTACTAACAACCCCTCTCACTCTTTTCTCAACCAACCGCCCGCCTCAACCACTCCTAACACCCGTCGAGCATCCACTCTTTGCCTCAGTCATGGCTCGGTTGTCCTGAGAAAAGTCCCGCCTCAACCGACGCACCACCCTCGGCCCTTCTCTCTTTCGACTGGTCGGTAAGTTTGGTATTGAGGTTTAATATATTGATTTGTAATTTTTACTCCGATTGTTGAGAATGTTGTTAAAATCATTATGTGTAGCTAGGGTTCTTTTTTTGTTTTTTGGGGAAATTGGGGAAAATGCTAATTTTGGAAAGAGTTTTGGTTTAAATTCTAGCTATTTTCATTTCTTTTGGGATCGTGTTTGCACGAGGTGGTTTCTTGTGAACCTTTTTCAAGGCGACGACCACTGCCTCCTTCTCCTCCTTTTGACCGGGTAAAGTTTTGGTAGTTGAGGTTTAATATATTGTATTTGTAATTTTTACCTAATTGTTGAAGAATGTTAAAATCATTTTCAGGTAGTTTCTAGGGTTCTTTTTTTATTTTTTGGGGGAAATTGTGAAAATGCTAATTTTGGAAAGAGTTTTGGTTTTTAAATTCTAGTATTTTCATTTTTGGGACTGTGTGTTCCAATTTATAGGGTTTTGTGAACTATTGCTATGCCGTAATGTCTGTTTGGGATCACTTAATTTTTTTTTTTTTGTTATTTCTTTTACTTGGATGTTTTACAAAGATGTTCTTGTGGTGTAATTCATCTTACCGTTTGTAAACTCGTTTTCCTTTGGAAGCTCTATTAAGAGGAGTGTCATTATTTACTATGATTATTTGAACACCTTGTTTATGGGTATCAATTGTTTATGTGCATTTAGGCAATTTGTAGCTTTGGATGATTTTGTGCATTTATGTTCAAGTTTTATAGTTTATAGCTTTAATGGTTCTTTAGAAAATGCCTGGTTGTTTTGTGAAGGGTGCTTCCCTAGGAATCGTGTTATGATAAATTATCTGTTAGAAAGCATGCCCGTAAATGCAATTAATACATTTTTAGTGTAAGTTTAAGTACATTTTAGTGTTTTTTTATACAATTATGTTGTTTTTTGGCTTAGTTGTTGGGATTGTGTTTCAATTTCTAGGGTTTTTATCTCGGTTTTGTTCATCGTCTTCTTTGTTGAGCCCATTAAACACTGTAAGGGGTTTTTGAAATGATAACCCATTTTGTATTCTTAGTTATTTTTTAGTGGTTAATTAATACATTTTTAATGTATAAGTAATACATTTTGCGAGATGTGTGTTGTGTATCGCACTTTGTGCAAATTTATAAATATGATCAATGAGATATTATGCGTAATCTTAAAAGTACATTTTAGTGTTTTTATACAATTATCTTGTTTTTGGTGGCGGTCATTGTTTTAGTGTAGTGCGTTTTCTTTGTCATAGAACACTTTAATGCAGTATGATTGCGCACATTTATGTTGAGTGGAATAATGATTATTTCTTTTGTCTTCTTAATTGTAGGTGCTAATTTGTGAGTATGGCGAGAGGACAAATAAAAAACGAAGTTAATATTGGTGGTACTAGTAGTTGGGTGCAGGAGTAATGCTCGGTAAAAGAAAAGGAAAAGTGGGCAATAGGGTTGTGAAGAAGAGTGTTAAGGATATGTTCCCCATTTTTGACTACTAGGACCTGCCGAGGTTTTGTTGAAGTATGGCCTCCGCTGCGGATGAACAAACATGTTGTTGTCGAGATGGGGTTTGAGAGCTTATTTATGTTGAGAATTTCCGAGTTTAAGGCGTCTAATCTATTGACTCGAAAATTTCAATCCCATGAGTAGTGAATCGTGTTGGCAAATGGGAAGTATCTTCATTGGATCGGGAAGGGCGTTCGAGAGGGTGTTGGGGTTCCCTAACGGTCCTTTGGCAATTGATAAGTCGCCACGAGAGTTCTCAGTGTATGAAGAATGGACATCTTTATTTGGCAGAACACTCTGAGTAATGACACCTCTTGAAGTTTGTGGTAAAATGGCGGGTTGCGTGGATGGAGGGGTATGGTTTAAGAGATATTTTACCGTTTTAGTTGATCAAATTATTATGGAGCTATGCAGGTGGTATATTAATCCATTGATTTTGAATTGTTTGGAGGACGTTAGTAACATTAGGAAGTTTAATCGGTGTCATTACGCGTTGAAAACGCTCATTGAGAAGAGAGGATAAATTGGGGTCATCGATTAAGAAGATCGAAGTTCAACGGTCCTTTATTGTTTCTCATTAATTTTTTTGGCTATTGTGTTAGTGTGTTAGTTTTATAATTTTAATTTTTTAATATCCCGTTCTTTTGAAGGTGCTTTACATGGATAAGTCGTGGTTGGCGCTCGGGACATGCAGGGCATTCCAAGTTTTTTGGGTTGAGCACCGAGTAAAATAAAGGAGCGCAAGTCGTTTGAGTTAAACAACGGGGATATGGATTTGGTTTTGTTGACGCCCTTATGATGGTGAGCGAGGTTTGTAATGATGCCATGATGGATGCTCCTACTTATAAACATGACAATATCGAGTTCCAATATGCTTGATGGCGGTGTTGGTATTGGTCTAGTTTTGTTTATTTATGTTATTTTGTAAAATTGTTTTACATTATGGATGAGTGTCGAATTCTTCATGTATTGTGCATGTTATTAAATTTCCGTTAGTTGGTTGTCTTGAATTAGTGTGATACTGGCGTAGTCATTGTTATCTACATTTAGTTTAAGGAAAAATACTCCAAACACCACCGGTGGAAATTACAAATTTTGTGTATTTTGAGTGAGTTTACCTGTTTCGATATCACAAAATCATGTGTATTAGAGCTAGTTCCTTTGTATAATTAATTATTGTTTAGTGTCTACTTAGTGTGATAGTTCTAATTAGATAATAAATATTTACAGCATACTAATTACATAACTAGTTAATAAATATTTACAAAGATACTAATTTACATGTGTTTTTGAAAGCAGTTCCTTTGTATTCTCAATAAATTGTTTTAATTGAATTAGAAATGTTTCTACGGTGATTGTTTACGTTTATGAAGTGATATGTAAACTAATTGTAATCTTACACGTAATTTTTTCTTTTGGTTTTAACGGCAGTTGACATCACGGTACGCCCAAGTTGTTCTTGTATTGCCACGGATGTCGTGGATATTATTTCCATATTCTGAGAATGCACTTAGGATGATGTGTCTTGATTCAGGTTTTGGGAGGATGAGGGACGCGGGGAACTTGATTTTTTGGCAAGCGGGGATGTGCGACGCGGATGACGTTGGTGGCGGTAGTGCGGACGCAGCCCGAGCGAAGGCTGCGAATAATCCCTAACATTGCTATATCGGAGAAAAAATAAAGTCGCACAGGAGGAACGAGTTCACGAAGACGTTGGCGCCCAAGCTTGAGATTGGGTTAACATAAGTTGGTGTTATGGAAGGGTGGGATTAAGAATGGAAACAACAAGACAATATTCGAATGTTTTTGAGCACTTGGCGAACATGAGAGACGGTACGAGCGATAAGCCCTCTGTGAGTTTGTTTTATTTTATTATTAATGTTGTAACTTTTTTTTAATTGTACTAATGTTTTAGTTTGTACTAGTATACTTTGTATTAATGTTTATTTTTCTTGTGTAGTTGTTTTTGTTTTACTCGTATGCTTGGGCGATTTCCATATTAAATTTTTTTTTAATTTAAAGGATGATCAAGATAGAATGATGTCAGGCAGCAAAGAGGGAAACATGCATGGAATGAAGGCCGATCAACGAATGGGTAAAGGAGGCTGGTAAGGCCGCACGAAACTCCGCCAAAAGAGCCAAGAAAAGTTCTCGCTGCGGGGCGTCCTACGCTGGTTTGTGTACTAGTTCTCACATGAGATTGATCCAGTTTGATCCTCGGGCGAAATGCGCAAATGGGCGGCTAAACGGATGTTTCGAGAAAACAGAGTGTACGAGTAAATTAACTTTTTCATTTTTTTCATAAGTTTTACATTTGGTGACATTAATTCTAACAATAAACTCATGTATATTTTATGACTTGTGTTGTGAGAGTTGGTATACAAAGTTGGTGATAGATCGCTATGGAGGAGAGAGACGGAGTCACTAAGTAATGGAGAGTATGTATCTCAGACGCGGTTTATGTGGTCGATGATTTTAAATGCGCGAGAGTTTGAGAAGTTTGAAAGGCACCCACACAAGATTTTTGCTACTACTACTCAACTCAGAAGATATTATTTTATTCATTTGTAAGATTCATTGTTGTATTCGGGGTTTAATAAATATTTTTTGGCGGTTTTGTAGACGTATAGATCGTGGTCCCTAAGTATAGCCGATGATAAGTCCATATTGCAATCTTCTACAAGCTTTGATGTCAAGTCACTGAGACCATCGCGAGAAACTACAAAAATTGAGTCAAGTTAGTTTTTAATTGTACGTGCACCAGTATCATTTTTGTGGTTGATTTATTCATCGTATTTTTTTGTGCGCTTTTTTCTTCCCTATATGTAAGAGTGAGCACTTATTTGTCATCGTGTTTGATATAAAGAGGGAGAAAACCGTCACATTTTGATAACTCATTACATGTGACATCTTGCGATAAATACGAAAAACCCCGAGGATTTGGTTAGTATATTTTCTTAGTAAATTTTTATCAACTATGCAAAATTAATGTATAAAGTCTCCACATACTTTGGTAAGTCCATGCAAAATGCATTATTTTCCATCGTATTGTTAGTGCAATTTCAATGTATGTATAAGTCCATGCAAAATGCATTATCACCATTTGATTTGTTAGTGCAATTTCAATGTATACACAACACATTATTTCGCAATGCCCGACATTCCTTGGAGTTTCCTAGCGTGGGAATTTTTGAACTAATAAGTTCTCATGTTCAATGAAGTAATTGCAAAAATGTTTTTGAAACTTGGAAGTTTTTTTTTTTATTAGTACATATCATTGAGATTTTTACCTTTGCACGGGTTGTATGTGTTTCCATTGCAAATTCACTTTGACGCATATTGAGATACTCGTGTATTTAATGCAATTTAATGTATACATGATATATATTTCTACTCAATGTCTAATGTTAACTTGGTTTTTTTTTTATATATAGTGCAAATCCACCGTACGCTTAATGAAGTATTTAATGCTTTACACTCATGTGTTTTTTTTTGTTGATTTAATGTCGTGTTTACTTTGTATTTGTTTCTTTGGGACAAAGGGTGTTTTTATTATATCTTTCTTCGGAGGTCATGGATCGATGTGTCACGTGGCACAAAAATGCTAAATCGAGCAGTTGGTTCATGCCGTGAGGGACTCGCTGAACAAAGTTGATTGTGGGATTTTTTGCAATGCGCCACATGGAGACATATGGGCTGAGTACAAGGCAAGAGCATTTGGGATCAAGTACAAAAAAGCGGTGGTGGGAATCTAATATTTAACCTTCGTGATTAAGTATCGCTTACTCGATTATTAGCCAAGAGAACAAATGAGCTAAGAGAAAAGATCATGGAGGCAAGGAAGTTCGTAAAAGGATGTCATGTGATTTTTTCAGCCTTTTTAGGATTTAACGTGGTATTAACTCTATGTTTCTATTTTTTATTTGGCAGTTTTCTTTGTCGATTATTTATTTCCCTTAAATTTCTTTTGAGGTGAATTATCTTTGTGAATGCGCAATGGTCTAGTTAGGCGATTTTGTCGATGGTTGTTTTTTCATGGTCTAACCGAATATCATTTTTGTTGGAATTGTTTAATTAATGCGCTTTAATTAATTGGTACGTGTTGTGTGTGTGGTTTAATGTTTTGTTAAATTTCGCCTACGATAGTCTAATGTTGTATAATTAGTATTAGAATGTTAAAGACTTAGTATTTTTAATGTAAAACAAAAATCAATGTACATTTTTGGTGTATAATTAGTATTAGAATGTCGTGGTAATTAAGCAGTATTGATCGTAATTCTAAAACCGAATATCGTTGTGCATAATTAGTATTAGATTGCTATATAATTGGTATTTTTACCGTATAATTAGCATCGAATGTTGTATAAATAGTACTTTTACCGTAGATTTAGTGTATTTTCAACGATGTACATTGGTGATTCGTTAATATTTTTCAGTGTATAATTATCATATTTCAACGTACTATATATACATGTTTATCGTGTATTTTATGGCTTATTTCGCACAAAGAAAATTTGAATAAAAAAAAAAATTGTAATGAAAGCAGTGATAACATACTAACCAAACAAGAAATGTACTAACGAAACATTATTGTTGATGCAAAGAAACATCGAAAAACATAGTAATACATGATGCAAGTTTCTTTGATTGGAAACGGTTATATCTAATCGGGTTTTGAACGTTTGGGCATGTTCTATGTTATGGGTTGTGATTTCGCCACATATACCACATCGTCTCTTCAATTTTGTGCTTGCTTTGATAGCTTTCTCCCTTTGACTTTGTATACGACTTTTCACGGCCGCCACTACCTTTGTTTTTTGCTTGTTGTGGTGGCAATATATCGATATCCTTCCCGATGTTGTCCCACGATAGGTTTCAATCGCTTGCTTGCCAACTACGGACCTTTCATTCTCTTGTTCGAGTACTGGGGTTTTGCTTTTCTTCCGATAGTAAGCGTGACAAAGATGACAATTTCTCTATATCACCTTGGCGAGCCCAATACAACTACGGAAATCGACTTAAAGCTTGTCGAGAGTTTACACATGCCGTGTCGCTATCCATCAATTGGTACACATCATAGTCTCCTAGAAAAGGATGAATTGTTGCATTTTTCAACCAACGCCTTGTTAGATATTCGATGGAATCTCCTGGTTTCTCCCTTTAGCAATACTAGTATATGGCGACAAAGTAGTCGCTCTGCTCAAACATTTTGCAAGCGCATGACATCACTCATTCTGTAACAAATGACATCATATACCCTTCCCGGTTTGTCTCTTATTTTGTAAGCACACGCAATCATATTATCAATCACACCAATTCGCAAATCGAAACAAGATTCTTCAATTTCCTTTCTTGACTTCTCGGAACACTTGCACGTGTGTACACCGATGCCGTACATCATTTCTCAACTGTAATGGTGTTTTGCATTTGGGATTTAACGTTTCACATTTGTTGCCTAATTTATCGGATTCGTATGCGTTGTGAGTCCATGGCACTTTCAAAGTGCATAAAAATTCCACCAAACTTGCCTCGAGGTTTGTGAAATTGCCAAACCAACTATTTGTACTTTAGGATCTTGATGTTGTCCTTATTAGACCTCCCATTGGCACGTCCCTAAAATATGATGGTATCCGTTTTTTGTCTAAGATCGAACATTGTATTAAACCATGGATGCGAAGTTAACTCATACTCAAGCATTACATCCCGCCATTTTGTCTCGAACTCTTGGCTCATCGTAATCATCCCATACAAGCACTTAGTTTCTACCAAACTACTATCCTTGAGCAATGTTGGGTCGATTTTGGTGTTTACCTTCTCCATGATGTGCCACATACATAGACGATGGTAGTACTTTGTTGACTTGTATTGGTTCTTATCGGGGTCTTTGTCAAGAATAATATAGCTTGGTTCTTTACCCATCGCTTCTAAGAAATTTTTGAATAGCCATATGTATGACGCTTCATCTTCCTTTATTATCAACTCCACCTCCAAACGTTACACAACGCTTATGATTATCTATCCCGTAAAAGGTGCAAACACCATCTTGTACTGCTGCATTTTGCATAAATAAATTCAATTCAATAGACATTGAAATAAATATGTAGTACGGTGAATTTCACCTACCAGTACAGTAATATTAAAATGAACTAACAATATTATTTTGGAAGGATTAATAGGTCTTCCTGTTTTTGTATAAATGCAATTGAAGACACAGTGGAATAAAAAATAGCCTACAGTGAAAATTTGAAATTTACACAGTGCAATGCTCGTATCCAGATAGTAATGTCAAATTAAATAAACACCACATGTTCGTATTATTACACAGTTAATATCACCTACAAGTACAGTAATATTAAAATGAATGAACAATATTTTTATGGGAGGATTAATAGGTCTTTGTATTTTCTTAATAAATGCAATTTTAAAACGGAATAAAAATATCCTACATCAAATAAATTTTGTTATGTACACAGTAAAATGGTCGTATCCAGACAGTAATGTCAAATCAAATAAACAGCACCTGTTTGTATTGTACGTAGCATCAAACGAAACGACGTCACCAAATACGCCATAATTCCGCACTGACGTCTGGTCTGCCCAAAATAGTCGGGTCAGCTGATCATTCTCATCGACATCATAATTGAATGTCATTCCTGGACTTATTTCTTTTTTCCTCAAGTTCTTATCTATTACCAATTGTGCATCTGCACCACATATGTAGGCCTGCAAGTCTCTCCTAAAGTTTTTGAAGTCTATTTGAAGTGCTCCGACATTGGAGTATCCTCCCACCATCTCTTTAAACACCCTGAGGGTTTTAGCAGTACCAACATTTGCCTTTGTGCAATTCAAGATGAACTGTTGGTGCCCAAAATTAAGACTCTTGTTCACCTTCATAAATTGTCTGTATGGTTCTGATCTCAGAGAATGAGTATGCCGCTCTTCAAAGTATTTTATCTTGTACGAATTTGGTGTTGCGTATTGAAATATACACCTTGCATTGCACCCCACACGACTTGACGACCTTGTCCGTGACGTTGAACTCCTACGCGATCATCTTCTTCATCGGAACCAATCGAGGTGAAACCTTACTATTTTTGAACCCTTCTGGTTGCATACTATATATTGACATGAATTTCCTTATTTCTCGAACCTTCTTGTTGTACTTGTTCGAATGTCTAATCCACTATACGCGCCATAGTCCCTATAGAATTGTACGCCTTTGTAATGATGGAAATTCCATTCCTATGCGTGGTATTTTGTCTTGTTCAACTATCGGGATCCAATACTTTGTTAAACCAAAGAAATCTCTAATCTTTCTCTAGTGTATCCCGCATTGTCTAAATCAATAAAACGCTTAATTAGTTTTCTCAAGCAAAATACCTACACATGTTTAAGATCGGTTTTAATTGACGTAGACAAGAACGCAGATCGTAAATTACAAGAAAACGTATACTAATATACAAGAAATCGCTTGGTACCAACATACAAACATAATAAAGCGGTTGTAACATTGGTTAAAAGTATCATATGCAAGCAATCTATTTTTGTAGTATCACGGGACGTGTGCTATGGTTTTAGAAAACATTTTAATAGTTATGATGACATACACCCCATTATATATAAATACACAAGAAATTGTATTTTAAAGATTTCATTAATGGCTCGTATACAAAGAAAACACACATTAAACCTACATTAAAAGACAACTACACATACAATTGTTTCGCTAGTAAATTTCGCTCAAAGCATCTTGTGTGTTCGATTTTTGCAAGCAAACATATATGCAATACAATATATACAACAAATCAGTTCTAAATAAACATTAATGTCATACTACTTATACCGTTAAATATCAAAGTAACGTTGTTTCTCAAGTTTTTATCGGGTGACATAAACAAATGCGGATGGAGGGGCGCATTTTTGCCGGAATTACAATTACATAAGATTTTAAAAAATTAACAGCACAGTATAGAGATAAATATACATTCACCTTGTTGCACGCCTAATCGTCAATATTGTCTTCCATCGCCGCACCGATGGTGTTTTCTTCTTTATGGGGTACGCAAAGACTCTATGATTTTTGCAATAAATCTGTTTGTTAATTTGCAAAGCATGGAAGAACAGGACGTTTTTTGGGGAGGGATTTGTTGAAGAAGACACGTTTTTTGGGTGCAGGGATATTGGTTGTGATTTGGAAAGATTGTGAATCCATTTCTTCCCCTTATCTATTCCTATAATTTAGGAACGGTTCCATGATTTATAAAATTGTCTATTGTGCCCTTATTGTCTATATTTAATAATTGTTAAATTAATATTAGCCATTAAATCGAACCATTAATTGTAATATTTTCAAGGTTGCTTGGATAAATCCCCACCGTCTCATATAAGGGGGGGTGTCCCATTTGAACCCTCCCCTATATATATATATATATATATATATATATATATATAGGTATAGGATCAAATGTGTATGCTTACCATGTGGCAAATGTGGATCAATTTAAGCCATTAATCTAATAAATCTAAAGGCCCAATTTTTTCGCTTTTTTTTTTTTAAAAAAAATCAATTTCGCCCAATTAAGGGCACAAAAGTCATTTTGTACACAAAATAATTCGGCAGTTTTGGTAACCTCCCCATAATCCCATTTTTTTGGGATTTTAATTACTCCATCCCGGTTTTTCATTCCACTCAGCTTCATCAAATTGCAAAACTCCCAAATTTAACTTCTCTCTGCTTCCCCTTTTCTCTCGCTTTTGTCCCGACGCAGTTGTTCAAACAATTGAGTTTTTTTCGTTCGAAGGTTCCTCTCTATTTTTCGACAACAACACACATCTGAACCGAGAGTGTTACTGATTCTTCCAAAAGATGGTAAAGGTAAGTGTTTGGTTCATTTTATTTCAGTTTTTGGTTCGAAATTTTGGTAGTAAAGAATTTTACTTTACATATTTTTTTTATTTTTTGTTGAACTATTCAACTGTAGATTTTGGATATTTGAAGTAATTTGTAGTAAAAAGAGTATGTATTCTTGTTTGTTTTTTTTTTTTTATTTTGAAGTACCTAGGGTTTTGATTTTCGATTTTGTCTAGACGATTTTCTGGTTTTTTTATTTGTTTCTGGAAATGCTTTTGTGCGGAATAGGGCATAGTTGTTGGAGATTTTTTTGGTATAAAAGTTGATAAAAACGATGTATTTTTAGTTATTGAATGGTGTAATCTTTAATGTTATAGTGATTCTTCTAAAACGATGTATTTTTTTGCCATTAATGTTTGGTCATGTGTATATATAATCCATGAATGCATAATCACACATGGTGTTTAAATAGTTTTATTCTAGTATACAAATAAGTTTCATACGGTGCACAGTTAGTTTGCCATTTGTGTATTTTTATTTGATACATGATGCTTGAGTTCCGCCTTTAATATTGTTCATGTTGTCAATACCAGGTTGATAACTTTTAATGGCAAGAAACAAACAGAAAAGATCAAGCATCTCCAGGGAGAACGAGAGTGCACGTAACGTTAATAATAGGCCTAAGATCGCCAAATCTGACTTGAAATTTGTGATGCCCAGTTAAGGACAAGATTCGAGCTGACATGACTCTATCGGATGCAACGGGGTTGTCCGAACATTGTCAATATTTGTACACCAAATCGATCAAATGTATACACAAAATAATTTTTAAAATATACAATATTGTCAATATTAGTATACAATATTCTCAATTAAACATCTAACAATGCACTCTTGAATACTTATATTATCACCAAATATCGGACAAGTATATAACAAAATATAATTTTAGGGTACCGTAATGGAATTATTTTTATACCATATTTTTATGGTTATAAAGCAATCAAGTCTCGTGCATATGTATACACCAAAATATGCTTCCAATGTACAATATTGTCAATATTTTTATACCAACTCAAGTACCGTTGTTTACCCTCAAATAAACATCCAAATACGCCATATTTCATGTTATATTAGCACCAAAATATGCATATCTATACACGAAATAATGCGTCAAGAGCACAATATTATAAACATTTGTACACCAAAATATTGCGTCAATGAAGAGTGAGAATCGTTTTTTCCTCATTATTAGGCGTATTTGTTATGGAAATCTTATATTGAATATATCCCTTGATTTTAGGAAAGTAAATATGGTATTATTTTTACACCATTTTGATAGTTACCGATTAGCACCAAAATATGCATATCTATACACGAAATAATGCGTCCGTGAGCACAATATTATAAACATTTGTACACCAAAATATTGCGTCAATGAAGAGTGAGAATCTACTTTTTTCCCTCATTATTAGGATATCGATATGGAAATATGATATGAATATATCCCTTGATTTTAGGAAAATAAATATGATAGTATTTTTATATTATTTTGATAGTTACCGATTAGCACCAAAATATGCATATCTATACACGAAATAATGCGTCCAAGCACAATATTATAAACATTTGTACACCAAAATATTGGCCAATGAAGAGTGAGAATTCGCTTTTTTTTTCCCTCATTATTAGACGTATACATTATGAAAATCGATATTGAATATATCCCTGATTTTAGGAAAATAAATATGGTATTATTTTTACACAATTTTGATAGTTACCGATTTGCCCTTTTTACACATAAAATAAATGAAAATGGTGTATTTTAGGCCTAATCAACCATTGATTGAATAGATGGATGGATGGGATCTGCCCACACCGCCACATGGTAAGAGGTTGCCACACGAGATCCTATCCCTATATATATATATATATATATATATATAGGGATGAGATCCCATGTGGCAGTGTGGACATATCTCATCCCTTCATCCTAAACAATCAATGGTTCAGATTAGCCCTAAAAACATCATATTATATTTATTTTTAATGCCAAAAGGGCAGTTCCGTAATCTACAAAAATTGGGTAAATAAATACCATAACTAATCACCTAGAATCAAGGGAGATATTGATTGCAATCTTGTCATAACAGAAAAAATGTTAATTTAGGAACCAAAAACACGTAATCTGTCATCTTCTTCATTCCGCGTTCATCCAGAAATCAGCAGCAAGAACGAGTCTCTCCCCCAAAAAACAAAGAAAACACCCCTATAGTCAAAAATTAAACAGCACAAATACCGTACGAAATGGGCGATGAGTGCACTGAATCAGAACAGGATGAAATATTGGTGGACAAGCCTGATGAAAGCTGGGTTTCGGGGGGCTTTTTTCCTGGTATGTGTTTATGTTTTGAAAAATCGTAGATTATCTTTATTCATTCTGTCCATGTTTTTATTAGAAAATATGGAACCATAATTGAGGTTTATCTTAGTATAAAGAAATGTACATAATTGTACACAGTATATATGAGACTCGTGTACACATTTCTTTACTATTGTGCCCATATAAGCATACAATATATGGTGTGGGATGGCACGGGTGATCTTTGAATCTTTTATGGGTAAATTTTGTACACATATTGCAATATTGTTACATATAAAGCAAGTTTTGTGTATAGATATCTATATTTTTGTGTTAATTTAAAATGAGATATTGTGTGTTTGGATGTTTATTTGAGACTAGACATTAACACTTACAGTGTACACAAAAGTCCACAAACTTGTATATTTGGAATATATTGTGGTGTATATACGAATACTTTGGTGATTTAGAATGAGAACAAAAAGCTGGTGTTCAAATAATTCCATAACAAAGATAAAAAATCTTATTTTAGTATACATTGACTTCAATATTTGGTGATAAGTAATAACATTGAGTGGTACATTGTTAGATTTTTATTTAGAATATTGTACGCTAATATTGAAACTATTGTATAATTTGAAAAAGTTTTGTGTATACGTTTCACTTATTTGGTATACAAAAACTTTGCGATACTAGTGATGAAACAATCAGCGCGTCGAAATACGAGTGTGCGGTAATATCACCCTGGGCTCCACCAAATATTGGATACGAAGTTGAATAAAATAAAATACCGCGAGTAGGCATGCATTTTGGGAGTTTGGACAAGGGTGTGGAGTTTTATAGGGAATATGGTAAACTATGCGGCTTTGACATACAAATAAGCACGTCAAG
This sequence comes from Rehmannia glutinosa, assembly GCA_016081115.2. Taxonomy (NCBI): domain Eukaryota; kingdom Viridiplantae; phylum Streptophyta; class Magnoliopsida; order Lamiales; family Orobanchaceae; genus Rehmannia; species Rehmannia glutinosa. Next base: position 71,008,505 of record CM071931.1, on the reverse strand, counting down.
GAAATTTATGAACAAAGAGATCCTACAATATATTGTTTGTAACGAGGAAGGCTACAAACAAACGTCGTCTATTAATTCGGTGTCGAGGGGCAAGCATGAAACTAAAGAGAAAGTGTGGCACGCATGGCAAAATTGCACGTCGAAACAACCGTTCATGTCCGAGCAACCTCATAACGAGTAAACTTTTCCGCATTTTCAAATTTTGTACACTCAAAAGTTTATCGATTTTTGACTTATGTTAAATGCATGTCATTTTATTATAATGTAATGTCATTTATATTATAATTGAATGCCATTTATATTCTAATTGTGCATCATTTTTGAGTCCATTTTGATATATTTAATAAAAAAATAACATGTAGCGTAAACGCTCGATATTATAATTGCTTTATCACAAGTGTCTGGTATCTCGTTGATAATACACAATGTTATAATATAAATTGATTTTTAAATTTTCGAAGGATTACAATGACTTCCAAAAGTAATAATAATTAAAGTACTTCAACACAATATCGAAAATATAACATATTTGAGCATATTGTGGTGTATATATATGAATACTTTGGTGGTTTACAATCAAGCAAATATGGTGTACAAATAATTACATTACAGTATCATAAACTCTCATTTTGGTATACATTGGTTTCAACATTTTGGTGATAAGTATAACATTCAGTAGTACATTGTTACATTGACTTCCAAAAAGTAATAATAATTATAGTACTTCAACACAAACTGCTTAAGAATTGTGCATACACACGATTTGTTAAACATCTTCAATTGAATAACAAAAAATACTACAATATGAACATATATATACCAAAACAGTAATAAACATATACCGAAATGTTGTCAAAATGTGTACTGTTTACACACTAACCATTCAGCATAAAATAGGAAAACATATTTGCTTAAGATCGTTCTGAAATAAGTAACCCATAATGTTGACAGAAATGCATGGATAAAAAATATTCTAGTCTAATATAATAATTAAAGTGTACTTAGACGCTCCGTCTAATAAAACAAACTCCTCAATCGATAACCAACTACTTTCCACTAAGAAATGTTTTGGCCAAACCAAGCACCCTGCCTTTCTCTTGGTTCAAGTCGTGCATCAGAATTGCATGGCAATATAGAGTCCTCAATCGTGCGAACTCGGATTAACGTCACTGCACCCTCGCTCGACCACAGGGGACGGTCTCTTCCTGTTTCCTCTTGCCATTGAACCTGGTATTGAGAAAAATTAAAGAAAACATCACACTGTGTGTGTAAAATGATATGGAAAAAATAGTAGGTGTCAAACACACTGTATCAAAATAAAAAACCACATCTAAATTAACTATGTACTGTATGTAGTCTAATTGTCTACGAAAATAAAATTATCCAAACACCATTTGTATGCCATCTATATACAATCTACCATACTAATGCAAAACACCAAACTCTGTGTAATTATGTGCCAAAATTAACAAAAAACACACCAAAACACTGTCTACGAACATTACGTGTATATATCCACTACCTCTTTTCCATTTTTTACCATATTTCAGTCATTTGGGCAAAAAATACACAACAAAGGATTTGTGTATATACCAAAATAACTAAGAGATGTATCATGCTTGCGTAAATTTACGCCAAATTAGGAATGAAAAGACACAAATTCAATAACATAAGAATTACACAATTCATTATCTAAATGTACATCGTTTTTTCATATATTTATACTATATAAATCGTAACCCATTACGATCAATGATATAATTCCACATAACCAACTACAAAGGGTGTAGAAAAATCGAGTAGCAAAACCCTAGGAAATTCAAATAATAAAAAAATGCGTCCTACAACTAGGGCAACAAAGCGGAAAAAAAAACCCCATAAATAGTCATCTTCAATGGCGAGATAAAACCAACTATGAATTGGGAAAAATCTTTGAACAGAAACTACAAACCAAAGAATCGAAAAAAATTGAAACAGGGCTTACCTTAAACAAATGCTTTCTTGGAGATTTGATGTCCACAAAGTTTAGGCCCCGAACAAAGTAGTGTCTCGGTGGCTCGATTTTTACGAGAGAAAGAAAGAGTTGCGATCGTGTGTGAGTGGGATTTTTAGAGAGAATGAAAGAGTTGCGGTGTGCGTGAGAGGGGAGTTGTGGGAAGATTTAAATCTTTGATTTTTTGGTGAAAATACACAAGCAAAAAAAGTGGAAGAAATGGATTAATTGAAATCCCAAAAAAGTGGAATTGAGGGAAGTTACCAAATCGGCCGTTACCTTTTGTGTATAATTTGTCTATTTTGCCCTTAAATGTGATGAGTCCAATTTTTTTAAAAAATTCAGGAAAAAATCGAGGCCATTGGATTAAACATGGTAACGGTTTAAATCAAGGTCCTTGCCACACATATATATATATATATATATATATATATGTTTGAAATGTTTTTTTTTTCTTTTCCCATATCTGATTAGTCAATGCACTGATGATTAATTCATTGTCAAAAGATAATTCCATGTATTAGCACCATAATTGCACATGATTATTTCACCTAAGTAGGTATCCAAGCATGATGAAACATCATGAGTGCATTCATAATTGGGTTTGTCACTATTTCCCCAATTTAGCTATAATCATTTAGGGAGAGATTTTGCAACCTAGGATTTGCATTTTATTAAATATAAAATTTTAGTAAATCATGAAATCAACAAATATACGTCACATTTGAAAAAAAAAATGAAAAATTGAACTGCATAATTCTCAGTCTTAAATTGCAAGACAGATCAAATCCCAAAACTCTAATTGAAATTTACTTTAGTTAACAAAAAATAAAATGATAAATGTACTATACAAATCCAACAAATTCAAGACCATAAAAATATAATCAATTGTACAAATTGATGTATCCGCTAAGAAATGACTTAATTGCCCCAAGTTTTAAACATGCATACATGTATATATATTTTGGGGGCGACACAAAAGAAAAGGAAAAAGAAGAAGAAATTGACTATTCTTGTGTTAATGTTTGTGTTCAATTCCTTTCTCACAATCATTTCCAATGCACATTCAATCCAACTAAATGTTTGGGTTAATAAATAGATTGCTTGTTCTTTTGTTTTCTGGTTCTCTGATAGCATTTATTTAGCCTATTAATGGAGAAACCAAAATTGATATCTTTGATACAAATCCAACGTTCCAAGAATATGAATGCACTAAATTCTTGTCATTGAGACCAAATTAACCACCAACTGTTGTAGCATTATTCTTAAAAGGATGAATCCCATCGGTGAGGTCCTCAGTTCACTCCGCCTCCCACCCCTAGAATTTCGTGGAGAATGTGAAACGGGGGATATGTCTCAACAAGTCAGGGTCTTTACACAAGAATTCTTATTCCTACCTGTTATTAGGCGAATTTGAACCTCCATATTGTGGGTGCCAACGAAGCCGGCATCACATTACCTAAATTCTTTATTAGTTGAGCTATGCACGTGGTGTTATAGCATTATGTTACAAAAACACAAGTTTGTTCACACACACATATTTTTATTATTCAATGTGTATGTGTATCTTACATTCAAAAAATGGGTGGATTTAAAAACTAAAAGAATTCAATGTTGGAGGAGATAATTAAATTTTTTCTTAAGAACAATGAGCAAATCGAAAAATTGTTTCCTCCATGAACAAATTTTAAGTTTCTCTGCATTTATAAATAATTGTTTTTATTTACTGGGAGGCTGGCATTACTAGTATTCCTCGTGACTCGTGACTCGATGCGCTTCTAAGCCAATATATAAGAGTAGCTTATGAATCAATTATCGTTTTTTAACAAAAAAAGATCTGATTAATATCTATATATATGAGTGTTTTGCTATCTTTTTTTCAACAGAATTACAAGTGAAAGAATTGAATGGGTCCAATTCTTAAATAGTGCAGTGTGATGTGAAATATGTTGCCAATACTTTTGATAACACAATGGAAGTCTTGTAAATCGAAACACAAATCACAATAAAAATGGAATGACGGATATTAAAAATGAATACAAAAAGTTTTGTGTACAAATATAAAAATACTTGTTCGATGTCCATAGGACAAAAACTGTTAAAGGGAATATTATTACAAAATACAAAAATGAACAAGAGTTCTAAAAGTTACTCCTTATAAGTCTTGTAAAGTAAGTAATACATATCACAAACTGAGAAAATCCCAATGCACATCATATACCACACATCTATAATATAAGTTCTCTCAAATAAACAAACTAACAAATCTAATGAATATATTGTCTAAGATGTCAACACTCTTGGCCACACTGTTCAAACTTCTTGTGAATAACAATGTTTCTCTTAGATTTCTTTAAGTTTATCTAACACCCTCTAAATCTGCATCGTTTATCTAACACCCTCTAAATACGTATCTTTTTCTGCATGAGTGATTTACTTTAAATAAATGATATTAGTAACTTCTCCAAAGAATAACTTACCAAGCAAAACTACCTGCACAAAATAAGAAAATGAAAAAAACTACCTTCAATTCACAAAAATTGTCATTATCCATTAATCCAATTAAAAATAAAATTAACTACTAAACATGACATTAATTATCCAGAAAATTAACTAACCAAAACTGACATTAAATATCTAGAAAATCGCAAAACAAAAATAAAAAGTCAACATTAACAATAAGGATAATTATAAGAAACTCCATTAGGTTTAGGATATTTACAAAAAGAACCAGGGAAATTTTAAAATTACAAAAGTGGGTATTTGAAATTTTTTTCGCATATGAAGGGGGTAAAATATAAGACAAAATCAAACCTAATGGGGTTCCTGCAATTTTGAAACTTCTATGTGATTTTTTGCAAATACCTCAAACTGTAGGGATTCGTTTGTAATTATCCAAAAAGGTAATGTAAGGACAAAATTTTAATTTCAACAAAAAAGCAAAAAAAAGAAAAAGGTTGAAAACAAAGGAAACATGGTAAGTAAATGATGACAATATGGCATGTCAATGAAGTGGCTATTATAACTGTGTGTGTGAGTGTGTTTGTGTAAATTTCTCAATTACAATTATTGAAGTCCCAAAAAGGCTTTGATGAATCATCAACCCTTCCAACTATCACCTTACAAACCGGACCCCTTAAAAACTAAACCACAAAAGGAAAAAGAAATATCACCAAAAACAATTGTCAGAATTAATGGAGGCAACGGGATCAGAATAGAAAATGTTGACTATGATGGGTCAATATGTGTAATCAATTCAATACTTTTTTTAGTGTAATAATAATAATACAAATAAAAAAGTAGATAATATAATAAATATTAAGATTTGATAGTTTGATAAGTTCAAAATTATTAATCAACGTATATGGATGGATAGTCATTGGTATGGACTCACAAATGTTGTTCAAGAGATGTTGTTGTTTTTTTTTTTTTTTTTTTGAGAAAGTCAAGAGATGTTGTTTGATTTGGGTGAATTTGTTTTAGAAAAACTTATATTTGGGATTTAACAGTAGCTCTTTACTTATGAACCTCTATGAGATGAATGGATCTCATATCGATGTTACTCATCGAAAGTATTAGGGTGCATTTGGATGAAAGATTTGAGATGAGGAACTTGAAATTCGTAAATAAATTTACACTTTTGTTTGACTTATTAATCCAAATCAATGGATTTCAAACTCATCTTTATGTTTTAGGTCATTTCCAAAATATTTTAAATCCTTCCAAAATATAGTTATTTGAACATTCATTATTTTCTTTATCCACATTTGCACATTCACACGCACACTGCACATACTGTACATATTTACACACTCTTACACACACTCACATATTTACACACACTATCCCCATACATACATATTCACAAGTTATACATTTCATATATTTTATTAGTGTATAAAATTATAATTATTTATAAAATAATAAGATTTATCTTTTCTTTTTTTATTAAATGTCAAATAAGACAATCAATAGAGCTTTTAATTTTTTTATCAAAATTTTACGATGGATTGAAATTCCTACACAAATTATCATCATCCAAACAATAGATGAATTTTAAATTTAAAGTATTTGAAATTCATTCATTTTCAAATACATTGGATTTGAAACCATAAAGAATTTGTTTTTTAGTGTTATTATTTTGCAACAGAATAAGTATATATACTAGTCAACTATTAAATTGTAACTCTTAAAATGAGAATTATAATAAAACATTTTATCATTTTATGTTTAGAATAGGAGTTCATCGGACTTTTGACCACTTATCCACAACAAAAATATTTTTTAGCCACATTTTTCAGAAACATATTTTTTTTTAGTTATTTTTGAGTTCAAATATCCGCTTTGACATTTTTTTCATTTCTGGGATCGATCCATGACTCGGTACCGAGACACACATGAATCTGTACAAAGAAACGGGCTGCATCAATTTTTTGAAAATGATCAAATACCTTAGGGTATAACAATTAATTTCTAGTCAAAATAACTAAAAACTAATTTTCATTTTAACAAAACATAAGTGACTAGTTTAGCCTATTACCACTTGGAAGATTCATATCTAAAGTTGATATTTTCACCACCCAAATAAACAGATAAAAACATAATGTGGCAAATTAAATGCCATTAATTTTTGCAAAGTTGGGATAATATGAGAGGGGTTTTCGGATTTTAGGTGTAGGCTCCCTTTCGAGGGGAGCCTACAAAGCAGGCGCCTTAGGAAAGGCGCCTGCTGTCATCCTCTGTTTTTTTTTTTTTGAAAGCTGACACTGAAAAGGAGCCTACTCCCACATTTTTTTTTATTTTCAAAAATAAATATTAAATATGAAATAAATACATAATTTTCGGATAACTAAAATGTAAAATTTTATTGAACGGAAACACGATTACATAATAAATTCTTAGAACATTCCCAAGAGGCTATTTAATTGAGAAATATTTTTTATTTTGAAGATTGAACCACTAAAAATTATCTCCAACAAACTCTTGATTTAACTTTAAATTTAGAGAATGAATTTTCAATCTTCAAATTTGGAGAGTCAATACAACTCTCTATAATTAATTGCTTAAATGATTAGTTACTTCGAGTATCCAACTTGTTGATTTCATGCACTTTAAATGACTCATTTGATTGGTAGTTTCTAAAAATTAACATAAATTTGAAATAAAGAGCCAAATACAAATAGTATGTGTTAATGTAAAAATCACTCTTTAAATTTAAAAATAATATTTATATTACAAAAGATGCTCTTTAAATTTATAAAATCTTTTGGGATGCTCTTTACAACACATAATTAAAAGAAAAAAGAAATTAAACATTAAAATGGAATAAGATATGCATGCCATTATAAATACTTTAGAACAACGGTCTCCAGATCGCACGATCAATCTTGGCATGAAGAAGAACTTCCAAAGATTTTAATGTTTACTTTTTTTTATTTTTTTCCAAATTTTAATGTTTAATTTCTTGTTTTTTTAATTATGTGTTGTAAGAATTTATTATGTAATCGCGTTTCGTTTCAAGAAAATTTCACATTTTAGTTATTTGAAAATTATGTATTTATTTCATATTTAATATTTATTTAAAAAATTAAAAAAAAAAATGTGGGAGTAGGCTCCCTTGAAAGGGAGCCTATGTGGCAACTTTCAAAAAAAAAAAAAAAAAAAAAACAGAGGATGACAACAGACGTCTTCTCTGGCGCCTACTTTGTAGGCTCCAGTTGAAAGGGAGCATACACCTAAAATTGAAAATCCCACCATTTTACCCTAACTTTGCAAAAAATTGTGACATTTGCACATTATGTTAATTTACCTCAAACCAACACATGAGAGAGGGGGTGGGACGTATCATGAGAGGATACAAGAATGATATGACAATCAATTTTTAGTGAAAATAACTATTTTTTTTTTTATTTTAACAAAACGCAAGTGGTCAGTTTAACTTATTACCATCTGGAAGATTCATATTTAAAGTTGATATTTTCGCCCAAATCAACACATCGAAGGGGGGCTGGGACCATGTATTATGAGAGAATATATGAAGGATATTACAGTTAATTTTAATCAGAAAATGACTAAAAATCATATCTTTGAAAAACATAATTATTTTTTTAAGAAAATTGTACCACTTAGAAAGTTAGAAGTTAGAATAATCATATCTAAAGTTGATATTTTCACCACCCAAATCAAAACATGGGAGGGGGCATGTGTCGCAGTAAACACAGAGCAATTAAATATATTCTCCTCTGTAATAAATTAATAAAGTTTGATTTCTTTAACCTCAGTGCCAGTGGTCAACTTTGTGAGGCCACAGACCAGTCTGATTCCTCATCTACGAATGTAGAGACAGAAAAAGCAAGGCACACATGCTTAAATTATACAAAATCTCATTTTATTTTTTTACATATAAATAACCAAATAAATTGTAAAATAAAAGAAAAAGGTTAGAGCTTTTGAGTAAAAAGAGAAACACAGAGAGAAAAAGAGAGTGCCAGTAAAAGAGATTTTGAGAAGAACAATATAACAAGTAGATAAAGAAAGCTAGCAGTATATGCCAATGCTCTAAAATGTCTCGCCTAGCCCAATTAATCCCATCAAACGCTTAGACTTTTCTCATTTCCATCTACATTTTTTTTATTTAGCCCGACCTAATCCTATACCAGACTTCCCGCCAGGCGATAGACCCAAGATGCCGTTTGATTTAGCGTAACTAACATTGTTCTAAAATCTCTATCTACAGCTCAAATTAGTCCCCGCAGGCGTTAGACCCTCCTTGTCCGCCACATTATTCTTCCAATTAGGCCCCGCTAACCCGTTCATCCCTCTGGGTTTAAGCCCAATCTGCGCGATAGACTAAAGACCGTAGCGATTTTAGAACAATGGCGCCTAGTTAGTTTTGGAATATTAGTATATATACTATATACATATATATATCTAGAGAGAGAAAGTGTGTATTTGTGTGTTTTGTGTGTGTATTGTGTGTGTGTGTGTCTGGAAGGTGTAGTGTGGCAAAGGGGGCAATTAAAAAGTAAAACTGCAGCATTTGGTCTCTGCTATACTCAACATCCCTTCCTTTTCCAAAGCTCCCTTTGTCTCCTTTTTCTTAAAAATAAAAACTTTCTCTCTCTACCCCTTTCCTTTTCGCCGGAAAATATTCTCTCCGGCGCCGGATACTGCCGGAACCCTTTACCCTTTTCTTTTTGCCTACTAAAAAGACTATCCTTTTTTTCATTTAAAAAAAAAGACCTTCTGCTTTAGCTAGCTCACTAAAAGCTGTTTGATCCAGTTTAATATCATAGTTTCTTGATTTTTGTTATTGGATTTCCGGCCACTCGCCGTCGCCTGATTATTCTTGGCGAGATGAGAAACTCCGGCCTTTAAACAGTAAAAATGAAGATGCCAACCTCCGGCGCCGGAGCCCGGCGGCGAACGCCTCCGCCGCTGAAGGTAACTCTCTTACAGACACGCATGGAGAGATCTATGCTTTGCATTTTCCAAGAACCAAAAAAACTCTTTTTTTTTTTTATCCTTCATTTTTTTTTTTGTTTTTTCTTATTGTACAAAGGGATTTACTACAAAAAATTTTCTGGGTTTTAATCTGATTTTATTTTCATCTGTATTTGTTTGTACATATTTTTGCTTGATGAAATTTTTTGAAGATTAAGGTAAAAAAAGAAAAAGAGGTAAAAACATTTCTGACACGTGTGAAATGAATTGGCGAATGGCGCAGGTGATCAGAAGAAGAGTATAAATGGTGAGCTATGGCAAGGCGTGCGCCGGTCCACTGGTAAATGTGCCGGTGGCTGGGACCCACGTCGTCTACTTTCCTCAAGGGCATAGTGAACAGGTTATCCATTTTTTTACTGTATCCATTTGTATGCGTAGGTTAAGATTGTTGTCCATTTGTTAAGAGTGAAAGATGGTAACTTGCGCCGCTAAGGTGTCCTTTTGAGTATAATTTGGTCACATGGAGAGATTTCATTGTCACATCCTTATTATTATTATTATTATTATTATTATTTTTTTAATCTGGGTGGAGCATAATCCTTGCTATTTTGAGCTGGTGGGTAGAATAATTAATTGGAGTATGAGATGTGTGGATGTTAGTGGTGGTAGTTTGCAAAACTTGGCTAATATTAGAAGGGGCATTATTTGGTGGACCATGCTAACGTGCGCATTTAAGCTAGCTAGAGTAGCCCTGGCTTCTTTTAGTACTAGATGGGACCTAGAGTAGCCCTGGTTTCTAAATTTATTAAAATTATTTCAAATAGTACTAATGTATATTAAGTGTAAGCGTTTTTAATGATATTAAAATATAAAATAAAACCCCATTTGAAATAAAGGATCTGGCTTGGAGTTGAAATGGCTTTTTTTTTCTTTTTTTTAGAGTTTTTTTGTAAATTTGGAATGGTTATTCTTTAATAGATGAGAAAATTGCATCTTTAGACAAACATAACATTTACTGCAAGTAAAATGGAGCTGTTTTTGGCTTTGGATATATGTTTCACCTCAAGCTGGGGGACTAAGCCAGAAAATGAAGACTAGGGGGCGAGAATTATTTTTTCATGAAACTTCAAATAATAGAAATGGGCATTTTTATTTTTCTTGGGGAGTGGGGCAAAATTATAAAAGTTTAATTTTATTTACAAGAATGTTTATTAATTATGAAAAAATTGAAGTTGAGGGGGTGCCCGCCGTGGTCAGCCCCTGGCTCCGTCCCTGCCTCAAGCTATCTATATTTTTTTCTTTTGATCCTATAGGTTTAATGCGTTACTATAATCCTGCTAAATTATTTTGGACTTGTGTTTGCCAATAAGAACTGCATGATCCTATCATAATTTGGCTGCATAAGTTTCTCACCCTGCAAATGTGTTTCTTTGTACATGTAAGTTGATTCTTTCTGTTTTTTTTTCTTGTGCTAATTATTGGTAAATTTTCATTTTCAGGTTGCTGCATCCATGAAAAAGGATGTGGATGCACAAATCCCAAACTACCCAAATCTTCCATCAAAACTACTATGCCTCCTTCATAATGTCACTTTGCATGTATGCTTACTTTAATTAATACCTCCTTCATATAACTACATTTTTTTCAACTTCTTTGAGTTTCAATAATAACTGAAATTGTTTTTTTGGCATCTATTAGGCTGATCCAGAAACGGATGAAGTATATGCCCGGATGACACTGCAACCAGTGCCTTCGGTAGGTTTCTGCCTTAGTCGAACAAATTTTCAGAAAAAAAAAAAATTGTGCTTATGTTCGATGTGCTTATATTCGATCATTAATATTGACATGCTTAATTTTGCTAATAAAAATCTAAGAAAAGATGCCTGTTTGATTTTCAGTTCGACAAGGATGCTCTATTGAGATCAGATTTATCGATGAAATCACATAGGCCACAAACAGAGTTTTTCTGTAAAACATTGACTGCAAGTGATACTAGCACTCATGGGGGTTTTCAGTGCCTAGACGTGCTGCAGAGAAGATTTTCCCTCCTCTGGTTAGTCAAAAGAATCTGTTTATCTTCCTTGTATTACTTAATTCTTGAAATACATTATGTTTGAGAATACTTTCCTCATTCCAGGACTTTACAATGCAACCACCAGCACAAGAGCTTGTTGCCAGGGATTTGCACGATAACGTCTGGACATTTCGCCATATTTTTCGTGGTAAGTTCTCTTTTGGTGCTTCAGTTCTTAATGGAGTGTTTGCAAAACTTATTCTCCAAACACTACCAAGTTTTTGATTTTTCGAGTCTAATAAGAATCTAAAATCAGGAGAAGTGCTTTTTTCATTTCTACTGGTTTCAAACAATCACTTCTTTTAAAAGCAAGTTTTTTGAAGTTTTCATTTTTTGCAAATACTTTCTTAGAGACTATATAAGAGTACTGGTTCACGTAGTATAGTCGAGCATTTCAAACGTGTTTCTAAAATTCCGATGGTTATGTTTTAGGACAACCTAAAGCGTCACTTGCTCACAACTGGATGGAGCCTTTTTGTTGGTGGAAAGAGGTTGATAGCAGGTGACTCAGTCTTATTTATTAGGTAATGCTGCAAGTTACTAAAACACTTGTTTCCTTAATTTTCTTGAAATTCTAAAACGTGGTATAATCCGAGCTTCAATTGTCGACAATTCACCTACACAAACAGGGATGAAAAGCAGCAGCTTCTTTTGGGCATAAGACGGGCGAATAGACAACCAACTAATTTGCAATCATCGGTTTTGTCAAGTGATAGTATGCACATCGGGATACTTGCTGCAGCTGCTCATGCTGCTGCAAACAATAGCCCTTTCACTGTTTTTTACAATCCAAGGTCATTGGCGATATTTTCTCATGCTATCGTTGAATTTGATCTAGCGTAATGAATTTATGTTGTCTTTTTGGTATTCTGAATATTTTTTTAGTTTGAGCAGGGCTAGTCCATCAGAATTCGTTATCCCTTTAGCCAAGTACTACAAAGCCGTTTGCAGTAACCAGATATCTCTTGGCATGCGGTTTCGCATGATGTTTGAAACCGAAGAATCAGGGACAAGAAGGTATAGGCAACACTTTCATGTGCTCGTATTCAATCTAATGTATCTTCTATGAAAATTTGGATAAATTAAAGGGTAAATTACACAAACTATCCCTGAGGTTTAGCCTAATTACAAAAAAATCCAATTACCTGTCAAAATTACAAATAACCCCTTAAGGTACGACAACGACAAATAACCCTTTGAAGATTGTGTTTGTTTTACAAATTGTTCCCTCAACAGGTGCAATTTGCAAAAACAGAAACATATGCCAAGGAGGTATTTATAAATTTGAAAGATAATTGAGTTTTTGTAATTAGACTAAACCTCAGGGTGTATTTGTAATTATCCCTTAATTGGGGCATATAGCTTAGAAAAATCGATGAGATTTTTAAATACACTGACTTCTCAAATCCTACATGGTTCATACATCATCTTCCATAGTTCATTTGAAGAGCTCTTACTATTTTTAGACGAAAAAATGAATTTAAACGTTTGTCTCGCCTGGCATGCATTGTGCAGATATATGGGTACAATAACTGGAATCAGTGACATGGATCCTGTCAGGTGGAAGAATTCCCAGTGGCGTAACTTACAGGTAATAAGATCAACTTAACATGCTTCCAGTTTCGTGCTAAACATGTCCTGCTTAGAAGAGGATATCTATATATATGTTAGATACTCACTTGGCATTCTACGAGCAGGTTGGTTGGGACGAATCTACTGCTGGTGAAAGGCGTAATCGTGTCTCCATTTGGGAGATCGAACCTGTAACCGCTCCATTTTTCATCTGCCCTACGCCACCATTGTTCCGTTCGAAGCGTCCCAGGATACCAGGAATGCCAGGTAGAAGAGTGTTACAGATAATTCTGCAACATAACATCTAAAACTTCATTATTTATTTTTGCGATAACTACAAAATTACCCTAAGGTTTAACCTAATTACAAAAAATTCCAGTTATTTTTCAAAATTACAAATACCCCACTTAAAGTGTTACAAACTCCCCCATAAAATTTTTTTTTTTGCCTAACAAATACTCCCCTCTTGAGGTTGCGGGTTATAAAATAAAAACAAATGTTAAGGGCATATTTGTGATTTTGAAAGATTTTTTTTTTTAAATTAAACTAATTCTCAGGGATAGTTTTTGTAATTAACCCTTTATTTTTCATGTTTCTATTTTTTCCATTCAAGGCCTGTCTAGTGGGATTGCTCCTTGCATGCTACCCCTATTACTTTCTATGACATTTCTCATAACATCTGATTCATAAAAGTTGACCTTTTCTTTTGACTCCTGAGCAATTATCTTGTCAAAATTGGCAATGCAAAAATTTAAAAGTAAAAAAAATATGTGGAAAGAAATGGTGGAAAAGTTTATCCATTAAAATAAAAACTGTACTGTGAGTGACAGGACAGGCTTTCTAGGTGAAAGATGCTCCTTTCTTTTTGCCTTTTCTTGGTCAATCTTTGGCCTATCTTTTGTTTTGGCCCTTAAATAGTGCACATTTCATTCACACTAGTCTCATGATTAAAGCAAAGAAGATCTTCCTACCAAAAACCAAAACACACTTTCAGCCTCACAATGATATTCAAGAATTTAAGACCCCTCATAAAATATCTACTATGTTTTTCTCACTGCAGATGATGACAATTCTGATCTAGACAGCCTATTTAGGAGGACAATGCCATGGCTCGGCGACGAATTCGGCTTAAAAGATCCCCAATCTCTGCCTGGACTTAGCTTAGTCCAGTGGATGAACATGCAGCAGCAAAACTCCTCAATGCAACCAAATTATATCAACCCTTTACCAAATTCTCTTCTGCAAAATTTTGGCGGTACAGATATTTCGCGCGGCTTGACAGCAAATCAAATTTCCCATCAGCAAAACCTACAATTCAATTCACAAAGGCCAACCCAACAATTGCCATCTTCGACTTTAAACCCTTTAAGTTCGATTATACAGCCTCAACAGCAATTGACCGATATAAGTCAACCACCACGACAGAATTTAGTCGGTCAAAGTCTAACTTTACCGACAAGCCAACTTCAGTCGTCGTTGCAGAGTCCTGTTCAAACTCAAAGTGTTGTTCAGCAGCAGCAACAATCTGTTCTAAGCCATCAGATTCGAGAAATGTTCCTCAAAATCTGCCTCAACAGCAGCAGCAGCAGCAGCAGATTCTGAGTCAAATTCAACAGCAAAATTTAATGCCATCTCAGCCGTCTGATCTCGCAAGCCAACACCTGCAAATGTCGGATAATAACCAAATTCAGTTCCAACTTCTGCAGAAACTCCATCAGCAGCAACAATCAATATTAGGACAACAACCTTCGCAAACGACACATCTCCAAGATCAGCAGAAGCAGATTCTTGAAATTCCACCAAATTTCTCTAGGCCAATGACGACAAGCCAAATGCTCGATTCCTCTCAAGCAACATCCAATATGCATCCTCAGCAGATGACGAAAAATAATATCCAAACCAATTTTCGATTCGCCCAACCAACTCAGCAACCAAAAATTCAGCAACAGCAATCTGGGATGCTATCAGAGTTGCCGAAAATGTGGGAAGTACTTTAAACCCGATAACTAATCACATTTCTGCCGGGCGGAGCAGTTTATTGACCGGAGGTGCTGGTGGGGTCCAGTCTGTGGTTACCGATGACGTCCCGTCTTGTTCGACTTCACCATCCACGAACAACTGTCTGAACACAGTTCAGTCCGTAATGAACGGCAGAAATAATCACCGCTACAGCAATGGGGGATGAGATTGCTCAGTCTTCTGTCAATCTTTTTAGTTCAAGTGGTGGTCTAGAGCCCATGTCTTCTAATGTCAACTTGGTTAAAGATTTGCAGCCAAAATCCGACGTTAAGCCCTCGTTGAATATTTCAAGAGTCAAAACCAAGGATTTTTCACATCGCAAACGTACAATAATAATCCTGGTGGAGCCCAGATAGACTATTTGGACAGTTCATCTTCGGCAACATCAGTTCTCTCTCAGAACGATGGCCAGATACCACAAAACAACTCCATGTCTTTTAATTCTCAGACAATGTTGTTTAGAGACGCAAGCCAAGATGGTGATCCGAGAAACAACGTACCGTTCGGGGCTAACATTGATAATCATCAGATAGGAATGCCGATGATGCCTGATTCTTTGATCACAAAAACATGATGGGATCAGGTAAAGATTTCTCGACTGATCTCTCGTCTGGAGGAGGCATGCTTTCCACCTACGAGAATCCTAAAAAGCTCAACCGGAACTCTCGTCATCAATGGTCTCCCAGTCATTTGGAGTTCCGGATATGGTTTTCAATTCCATTGAGTCCACTATAAATGAAGGTAACTTCATGAATAGTGGTGCTTGGGCTGCTGCTCCACAACAGATTCCTAGAATGCGGACGTATACAAAGGTTGGTGGTTCAAGAATTATGATTAAGGATAATTACAAAAAAGTGCCTCTATGGTTTAGCCCAATTACAAAAACTCAAATTATCTTTCTAAATAGTTTTACCCCCATATGGTGTCACAAACATTGTATTGGGGTCCAATTTTAAAATAGAAACAAATGTCGGGAGAGTATATATAATTTTGAAAGATAACTGGGCTTTATGGTTAACGTTGCAGATGCTTCTGTATTTTACTTGTGCTCTTTTAACTTAGCAAGTATTTTTCTTGAAGGTGTACAAGCGGGAGCTGTGGGAAGATCGATTGATATTACACGTTACTCGGGCTACGATGATCTCAAAGAAGATCTGGCTCGTAGATTTGGTATAGAGGGACAACTGGAGGACCGGCAGAGAATTGGTTGGAAACTTGTCTATGTGGATCACGAGAACGATGTGCTGCTAGTTGGTGATGATCCTTGGGAGTACGTTCTTCAAAACGCTCGTTTCTTTTAAATCAATTTCTACATTCTCATTCAACACTTGATTAAACTCTTTCTCCTTTCAAACTTGTGTTGCATTCCAGGGAATTCGTGAGCTGTGTGCGTTGCATAAAGATCCTTTCGCCTCAGGAGGTCCAACAAATGAGCTTGGATGGAGATTTTGGAAATAATGTCGTTCCGAATCAAGCTTGTAGCAGTTCTGATAATGGTGTGAACTAATTGTACAATGCCACATCATTGCCATATATGTTTACTACGACCGAGTTTCTGCCATCGACAAGTTCTAATTTCTCGGAATGAAAGAGCTGCCATTAGGGATCTCAATGCATTCAAGAAAATGATTCTTTGGCAGGCAGAGATATCGTTGGCGCTTGTGAGAAGTAGATGAGAAGGCAAAGCATCTTTGCCTCGTCTTTTATTTTTAAAGCAAAGGAGCTGTGCCTTGGGATTGTAGGATAATAGATAAGCCGAGAAATAGATTCTGGCTTTTGAGTATATTGCTAGGTATTTCCACGGTTCTCTCTCTTTGATTCATGTGTAAAAACTTGATTTTCTACCAAGTTGTATTCTAGAATGTAAGAGCTTGGAATCTGTATGCATGGTGTATTTTTCAATTGTATATACGATTAGAAGATTTTCGTGTTAACCTTTCAATGAAATCAACGATACATAGGGATCAACCTTGCGTACTAATTAAAAAAATCAGCTGAACATGTAAGATTAGATATTGTTTTTTAACTGAAAATTAAAAAAATTGTAAATAAAAATGTCAAATCAGCTGAATATGTCAAATTACCTGCTATAAATTTTTGTTAGAGAAAAAGGACTATTTGTAAAAAGTAAAAAGAAATGACGGAATCTCAAAGTGGGGTTAGTTAGAGAACCAAAAAAAAATTTGGCTGAACTTGATATCATTAATTGAACAGATTATGTTATCTTAAATCTTGGTCTATATAATTCAAAAGTAATTCTATCTCTCTGCACCATCCTTTGCAATTCTTTCATCCATAATCAAAAAAACTTGTGGCTGGGTAGCAGAAATATAAGGCGAACAAGAGTATCATTGCACATAGAGTAAATGTATTCAGTTGAGTACTCCAGTGTGGTCATTTTTCTTTGAGAGAAATCTCAACAATACAGTTATTTCTTTAAATTTCATGGGAGTTTCTTTAGACGTATCCAATCTCAAGAAAACCCAAAATTCTATTTTTATCCATATTTCTCATCTGGTTATTTCTCTTATTACTTTTTGAAGTCTTGCAAATTTCTATTCAAGTCAAATTGCATTGTAAAATATGAACAATATTTATAATATAATTAAACTATATTGATAATTTATTTTTACTTAAATTAGTAAAATTACATGGTTGTCGTGCAAAGCACTTCCACCTTACTAGTAACCAATAAAAATTCATGCATGCTTAATGTTTTTTCTATGTTTCAATTACCTTGGTCACAACGTCGTCCCAACCCATTTAACTCATGCAAAGGACTGGTGGTTGGCACTTGGCAAGAGGAGGGGGCCTAATTTATGTGGTAGTTGTAATTGACATTAATATAGGAGGCGGAGCTAAAACATTGGTAATAAAGCTGTAAACTAATTGATTAAAAAAAAAAAGAGAGGATTCCCAAAATTAGATTTCAATCCCCAATTTTTGCACAATTCCTGTCGAATAATGCTAGAAACCTGCAGATGTCTCCAATGACTTCATTTAACTGATAATTGGTCTGAGGATGAAGTATCCAACAGTGTATCCTGGGGCGAGCTCTTCATGCCATGGGTGTCGCCTCTCGCCTGGATACAACTTTCTGGAAGCCCCATCTTTGTTAATCTGTAATATAGGAAGAGTCACAAACATCAGAAATAACTCTAAAAAAAGTGATTCCCGACTTCTAGGTGGAAAAAATAACAAGGAGTGTTTGCAAACTCCTAGGAAAAGTGATTCACAAAATTAACTGAGAATCGCTTTTTTTTAAGAATTTGCAAAAACTCCACGAATACAGTTCCTAAGAGTTAGTTGAGAATCACCTTTTTTTAAGAGCATGCAAAAACTCCACAAATGCAGCTCCTAATAGTGCGCAAATTCGATTTTCTCTTTAAGACAGGCTAATAAACAATCAAGTAGGATAGACATGCACAAGTTTTGATAGTTATGCAGAACCCTTTGTTTATTATCTTTTGAGTAACTTAACATCTGATAATGTGTTCCAGATCTCCCCCAATCCCCTTCAAGAGCAAGACAAGAGGGGGAAACTAATACAGGCCGAGCTACTATGATGTGATTAAGATTATATCATATAGATTGATTGATCTTCAAAATAACAATGGCGAATTTAGATTGATTGATCTTCAAAATTATAATGGAGTCTTGTAGAAAATTATAAAAAACAATGGCGAATTTAGATTGATTGATCTTCAAAATAACTCTATATAGAAGATAAGGGTCTATTTGGCTATACCAAAATTGGGGCATGCAGATTGATACCACTCTAGGTTACTTAACGAATTTACTGATCCAGCAATAAAATGAAAAGGCTTCAGACTTCGGGCACACAAGACCTATGAATTCCATTTAGTTAATCACAGTTTAGCTCAATCTTCGACTCGATGAATAAGAGAAGTGGGTAAGTAATAATTTTAACAAGAGGTACAGCTCACTTATTGAAAGTCATCTATCAGTACTCCTAAAAAGATAAGTGTATTAGCCACCAAAATATTAGCATATACCTATTAATCTAGACAGATGGTAATTCAGGCCTCTTTTCTCTTGTACACCTCAATAAGAAAAAGCACAAGGTATTTCCTAACATCAACTAAAACCAACCAGAACTTAACAATTTCTCAAATAATTACAACTCCACCCAAAGCCAAATATGATTAAGTAAATGATGAACAGATCCAGCCATCACTTAGAAGTTAAAAGCAAACTAACATGCTAAAGCTTAAAATTCTCTCTGGCATTGCATGTAAAAAGTATATAGTCCCCTTGCACTCCCTAATAACTTTATCCATATGAGCTGCATGAGATTATATGAAGTGTTGCGGGCACAAAAACACAGTTGTTATGCCAAAGGACGAGAAACTATAAGGCTTCATCTTGAAGTTAAGGATTTCAGATCCATAATAATAAATCTATTGAACCCTCAAGTGAGAAGGAGCCAATGTCAACTTCAAATCCTTCATGGGGAACCCCAGACTATCCACCGACCATCATGGATGTGCTTGTGATTACAAAACCACATGGCCACCAAGCAGATATATTTACTCAGAACAGTCAACAAATTGAAGCAATTTCATAAAATTTTGGTATCCTTCCAAGATTATACATAAAAAACTACATGTCCTTCCAAGATTAATATGTAATGCATCCCAAAACCATTTCAATAAATAAAAGACAAAAATCGCTATTTTCAATCACCATTTCAAGAACACATGCAATGCAAACATGTCTAGCTTCAACCCTAGTTACCCTGTGAGGTAGTGTTAATAACAAACAAAATATGTTGATGTAAAAATTATACCACATAAAACTTATAAAGAACAAAAATATCTCAAGTCAATCACAATTCAACATTAACCAACAACCACAATAAGCAATTTTTCTCATTTCAACTTCTTTGCCAAGCTTTTCCTTCCATCATACCAATTTCTAACCAAAGAGTCCATTCCAAAAACAATATTAGAAAAGCAGCAAATTTTTGCACTACAGCAATTTTAAACATGTAGTCTACTATATTATACACTTAATCCTAAAAAGGCACCAAAAATAAAGGAAAGCAATCAAATGGGTACTATCTTTGCCATCAAACGCAACAAATGGTAAGGTCAATAAATTAAATTCTCACCAAGCCGGCAGATGTAGACATTTTCTGACAACTGAGTGATCTTATAGGATGACCTATTTGCGACATACATCCCTACAAAATTAGATTTACTTCAAACTTTGTAATAACAAACCTGCATCAATATACATCCCTACAAAATTACATTTACTTCAAACTTTGTAATAACAGCAAACCTAGCATCAATTAAGGCAAGGATTCAAAACACAAATCCGTGGAAGCCGATGCTGGTGCGAGAGTCTGTGTCGCCGATGGTACGCATCGAATGTGGAGTGTTGAGATTGTCTGAACTCATGTACATGGTGGTGACGGAGCGATTGAGATGAATTTGAGAGAAGAAGCAAGAATCTGATACCGCGGCAATCCTAACTGTACGGTGACACTAATAGATATTGGTAGGCGACTATTTAAGGACAAGACATTTACAATAGGGTGGTGGTGATAACTTGATGTTCCATTGACATTGTCCCACACAAACTACATAAATTGTAACTTTTTTGGAAAAACCCAACCAAAATTTCACCAACACTCATTTGTCAATTAGACTACACGAAACTACATACGGATTATGAAGCATATTTCGGGCAATGATAAGCTTCATTCCGTATCTCCATTCAATTAACTGTCATTAAGATTAGAAGGTTCCCAATTAGATATTGAGGTTCATTTTGTGGTTATTAAAACGACGTTATAATATTTTGGAGCAATTCTCCAAATTTTAAAATATCATTAATTACCACAAAATAAACCCTAATCTCTAATTGCGAACCTGTCAATCCTTATGACAAGTTCATTGAATGGAGATTCCGAATGAAACTAATCATTATTCGAAACAAGTTTGTATATTCCACCAATACATAATCATGATGAGTCGAACATAACTGACAAGTGAGTGATAATAGTGCTAATGAAATCTCCGGTTCGGTGATTCCAAAAAATTACAATTTAAGTAGCTTGGGTGAGACAACGTCAATGTTGGGTATACGGGTGTAAGTATGAAAATATGAGAGACATTGAGAAAATAAATTGAAGGAATTATCGGTTTTACTCTTTTCATGTGATTGCTCACAAATTGCTTTACACTGTGATGCTCACTTGATCCCTCTTGGGGATTGTCCTCTACTGATCGATCCCTCTCGGAATGATTTTACATAATCTAAGAACATGCCTATTTATAGGCTTGATAAAGCAAAAAGAATACATCATATAATTTAGAATAAACTACTATGATAAGATTTGGTAAGATTCATTCATAACCACACACTTAGTGCATTGCTCCACCAATATCAAATGGGTTGTTGAAGTGGATTTGTAGAATGCCAAGTGTAATTGCAAATTATATTTTAACACACCCCTCTTAATTTGTAATTTGGACATTAATTTAAATATTTTCCAACTTTAATAAATATATTCAAAATTTTTCCAACTAAGCATTGATTTGTGCTTGGAAGTTTTGGTTAAAATCACGATATCATATTTTCGCACCTTGTTGTGAATCTCACCTTAAATGACTGTAAAAACTTTTTTTTATCCCTTCTATTTGTAAATTATTTTTTTTTTTTAAATCTTCAATGCATCTTTTGATATTTTTACACCCATAATTTGCGGAAGAATAGATCGAACTATTAATAAAATTTAAGTGCATAAAGGACAAAACTATTCGAAATTTTGGTCTTGTTCTCTTTATGTTTAAATTATTTTTTAATTGCTTTTGTTAGCATTTTATATTTCCTCCTTAAAGAGTATATGTGATATACTCTCTCTTCAACGATATCCCAAAGTTCATGGGACATGGACAATGTTCTCATTTGAGTAACGTTCTTCAACAAAGATAGAATTACCTTGTTGGATAAATGTGAATGCAATTTCACTATTGTTTAAAAGCCATTTTTTTAGATTGGAGGAGTTATCGGCCAAGGGATGACTACGATACCAAAATTGTTGGATATACGGTGTAAGTATGAAAATGTGAGAGACATTGAGAAATAAATTGAAGAAATTATAGTTTTACTCTTTTCATGTGATTGCTCAAAATGATTGTTTTACTGTTTGTGATGCTCACTTGATCCCTCTTGGGATTGCCTCTCTTCGATCGATCCCTCTCGGGATGATTTTACATAATGCTAAGAACATGCCTATTTATAGGCTTGATAAAGAAGAATACATCATATAATTTAGAATAAACTACTATGATAAGGTTTGGTAAGATTCATTCATAACCACACACTTAGTGCATTGCTCCACCAATATCAAATGGGTTGTTGAAGTGGATTTGTAGAATGCCAAGTGTAATTGCAAATTATATTTTAACAGTCAACAGATAAGTTGACCACCACCAACTTAACCTATTGTAAATGTCTTGTCCATACTATGTCATTTTACCAGCATCGACTAGTGTCACCGTTACTCTACCATTCGGAAATGGAGGGAGTATTACAAGATGATGGAGAGGCGCTACGGTTGGCACTGTTGAGCAACAAAAGATTTCTTAGTTATAAAATATGATTAATTTCTTGATCAAAATATGACTGATAAGCATTTATTAAAAGCTTTGCTAAATTACATTGAATGCATATGTTTTAATCAACTTATTTAATTATACTTTCATTCACAAAATGTTGTATGAATATGTTGGGCCCCTAATATTAGTGGTAGGTTTGTAATGTCTAATACTCAAAATTATACATGGATATATTGTGATAGTAAAATAAAAATGAATGTAGAAAAAGTAGCCGTCTTTTGTTTTTCTTCCCAGATGAAGGTGATGATTTGTTTTTTATATCGTTTCGGAAAAAAAAATAAGTGTTTACTTGTGCTTAGGCAGTTGGGCCTCGGCCTGTGAAGGAAATGACCCAATTCAGGTGATGGTAATATGGAAATAATAGTGATTGAATAACAATAATGGTATTATTCCATGCAATTATAATAATAATACTAACAATAAACAAGTAATTATAGCGGTATAGCCTAAAGCCTAAAGCCTAAAACGAGTATTGATATTCGGATGAGATCTTCTATTCCAGGATGGTGTTTCATCTGTTGAAAACATGTAATTTGCAATCATCACCCTCACCGTCCAAGCCATCCACCGTCCACATTTTTGACCACCGTCCAAGCCACCATATTTGAAGTTGAAATTAAATTTGGTAATCTACCAAACCAACCATTAATTGATATTTTATCTTTTAATCAAGATTAAGCCTATAAATAGGCATCTTCTTCTTTCATTTTGATGCATCCCGAGAGAAACAAAAACAAAGCCTATTAAGGCTAAAGAGTGAGAGAGTAGCAAAAACTTGTGAGAAAAATTTGTGTAAAATTGTTAGTTTATTTTTATAAGTTGTATCCATAAAAATATTTTCTCTCAATATATTTTGCCTCCAATTTATTTTATATCTCTCTCACATTTTTATATTTACACCCGTATACCCAATAATTGTGGTATCAGAGCCACCCTTGGTCTGATAACCTCCCATATTTGTTAAGATGGCTTCAACTAGTGGTAGTGATCTTTCATTCTCATATTCCCAACAATGTGTCCCTATCTTTGTTGGTCAAGATTATGAATTATGGAATGTTCTAATGAAGACGATCTTCGTATCCTATGAACTCTGGGATGTTGTAGAAGACGGGTATAAATTATATACCCAGGAGGAGATAGCCGCATTAACAGCAACACAGAAAAAAGAGCATAAAGAAAACAAGACAAAAAATGCCAAAGCCTTGTCCTTTATGCACCAAGGGGTAAGCCGATCAATTCTTCCGCGCATTACGGGTGTCAAAACATCAAAAGAAGCTTGGGAAATTTTGAAAACACAATTTGGAGGCCATGAAAAAGTCATCGCTATTAAATTGCAAAATTTGTGGCGAGATTTTGATAACTTGGTTATGAAAGATAACGAAAATATCCAAGAATTTTTTTCTAGAGTTTCCACAGTAATAAATCAAATCAGAGGCTATAGCGATACAATTGAAGATAAGAAGATCATTGAAAAAGTGCTACGAATCTGCCAGTAAAGTTCGAGCACATAGTTGCTGCCATTGAAGAATCCAAAGATCTATCAAAACTAACTTTGGATGAACTGATGGGATCACTGGAAGCCCATGAAAAAAGAATGAGCAGGTTTTCAAGTCAAAGACTGGAGCAAGCCTTTCAAGTGAAGGCTAGTATTTCAGAAGAAGAAAATCAAGAAAAGAGAGCCAACTCAGCACAACAAGGTGGTGCCAGAGGAAGAGGCCGCGACAGACATCAAAACTTCCAAGCACGAGGACGAGGAAGAAGGGGTATTTTTAATCAAAGAAACTCTACTCAAAATTCCGATATGTATTGCCGAATATTCAGAAAAAATAACCATGATACCAAGAGTTGTCGCTACAAGTGAAAACGATGCACAAATGTAAATCATTCTCAAAGAGATTGTTGGCATAAAGATAATGGAGTTTCAAATGAAGCCAATTTATCTGAAGAAAAAGAGCCCAATCAAGTATTCTACTCGTGTTTAAATTCTCAACAACAAATTGAGAATATTTGGTACGTGGATAGTGGTTGCAGCAATCACATGTGTGGAAACAAGAATATGTTCGTGAAGCTCGATGAGTCATATTTGTCTGAAGTAAAACTCGGAGATGGCAAGTCACGTAAAATTAGCGGAAAAGGAGCAGTAGCAGTACAAACAAAAGAAGGCAAAGTGAATGTCATCAAGGATGTGTTCTATGTACCTGACTTGACTCAAAATTTATTGAGTGTGGGTCAATTGCTCGAGAAAAATTACAAAGTGGAGTTCAATAACAACCATTGTGTCATTACTGACACGCAGACGAATCTCACAATGGCAAGAGTTCAGATGACTTCAAATAAATTTTTCCTCTTAACCTGCCATTGGCTAAGAAATTTTCACTTCAAAGCACAACAAATGAACAACATAATCTTTGGCATTTCAGGTATGTACATTTGAGCTATAAAAGTTTGAATTTACTCAAAAAGAAAAATATGGTCTTTGGTCTTCCTGACATTCCAGATCGAGACAAGACTTGTGAAGGATGTATTTATGGTAAAATGCATCGTTTACCATTCTCAAATACATCATACAGAGCCAAAGCTCCTCTTGAGATTGTGCATGCAGATATTTGTGGGCCAACACAAACACCATCACCCAACGATAACAGGTATTTTCTCTTATTCGTTGATGATTATTCCCGAATGATGTGGATATATATCTTGAAGCAAAAATCAGAAGCATTTCCAAAGTTTCTGGAGTTCAAAAAATATGTGTAAAATCAAAGTGGCAGAAAAATAAAGACACTGCGAACAGATTGAGGAGGAGAATTTATTGGCAATCCTTCATGGATTATTGCAAAGAAAAAAGAATCCGTACACAACTCACAATTCGCTACAACCCACAATAAAATGGTGTTGCAGAACGAAAGAATCGCACGATAGTTGAGATGGCACGGAGCATGATGACTTGCAAAGGACTTCCAAAAAGTTTTTGGGCAGAAGCTGTGAATGCAGCGATTTATATCTTGAACCGTTCACCAACAAAAGCTATTCCAAACAAAACTCCTTATGAAGCGTGGCACCATAGAAAGCCACAGGTAAATCATTTCAAAGTTTTTGGTTGCATTGCTTATTCGCATATTCCATCTCAACAAAGAGAAAAGTTTGATGAAAAAGGAGAAAAAATGATTTTTGTTGGTTATAGTGACGAATCCAAGGGATATCGTTTGCTAAACCCAAAGGCAAACAAACTCATAATTTCTCGAGATGTTATATTTGATGAGATGCAATCCTGGAAGTGGAATGAAAATCCAAAAACAAATCTGCTCGGACAAACACTTTTTCCAACAAATCAAGGCGATCAACCCAGCACAAGTTCCAGTACCAGCTCAAGCTCTAGCACACCAGGATCACCTGGAGAATCTTCTCAAGATTCTGAAAGTCCAATCGAGAAAAGTAAGAAACTTTGAGATATTTATGAATCATGTAATGTTGCATTGTTTGCTTGTGAGCCGCAGAACTATGAAGAAGCCGCCAAAGAAGAAGTTTGGTAAATCGCAATGGATGAAGAAATTGCGAGCATTGAAAAAAATAATACTTGGGAGCTCGTAGACCTTCCCGAAGGAAAAAGTGTGATTGGGGTCAAATGGATCTATAAGACCAAGTACAAAGAAGATGGTTCAATTCACAAGCACAAAGTCCGTTTAGTTGCAAAAAGATATTCTCAACAACTGGGAGTTGATTTCAATGAGACATTTGCACAAGTGCCTCGAATGGAGACAATACGAATTGTCCTGGCCATTGCAGCACAATTTGAGCTACCAGTATACCAAATGGATGTTAAATCAACATTCCTAAATGGTGACTTGGAGAAAGAAGTGTATGTGGAACAACCAGAAGGCTACATTGCAAATGGCGAAGAAGATAAAGTCTATCGACTCACGAAAGCATTATATGGACTGAAGCAAGCACCAAGAGCCTGGAATAGCAAGATTGATCAATACTTTCAACAAAAATGGTTTTCAAAAAAGTCAGAGTGAACCGTCATTATACGTAAAGAAACAAGGTGCGCAAGACTTTCTGATTGTTTGTCTTTACGTAGATGACTTGATTTATACAGGGACCAGTCCAACATTGGTGCAAGAATTCAAAAAGGCAATGATGAAAGAGTACGAGATGACTGACTTAGGTCTCATGAAATATTTTCTTGGGATTCAAGTTCGCCAATCCAAAGGAGAAATTTTTATTTCTCAAGAAAAATATCTGGAAGCATTGTTGAAGAAATTTCAAATGAACAATTGCAAACCGATCTCAACTCCACTTGCAGTTAATGAAAAACTGCAACAAGAGTTGATCCAAAGATTTACCGCAGCTTAGTCGGCTCGTTGATTTACTTGACAAACACGAGACTAGATATTATCTATCCAGTCAACCTAATTTCAAGATTCATCATAATCTAAGCAAGCTACATTTTGCAGCAGCAAAAAGAATTCTTCGATATCTTCAAGGGACGAGAAAACTCGGGATCAAGTATGTCAAAGAGAAGGATAATAAGCTCATCGGATATACAGCTAGTGATTGGGCCGGATCACTTGACGATCACAAAAGCACATCAGGGTATGTATTTTGTCTTGGTTCAAAAATAATATCTTGGTCATCAAAAATGCAAAAAAGCGGTCTCACTTTCATCGCCAGGCGAGAATACATCGCGCCAGCGATGCGACTTGTGAAGCAATATGACTGAGAAGAATTTTGGTTGGTGTTCAGCAAAGCCAAAACACTCCTACAACCATTTTCTGTGACAATATGTCAACAATTGCAATGACGAAAAATCCAATTTTTCATGCAAGGTCGAAGCACATTGAACTTCGACATCATTTTATCAGAAATCTCGTGAATGATCAAGAAATTCAATTGGAGTTCGTGAATACAAAGGAGCAGTTGGCAGATAGTTTCACCAAAGCAGTTAGCCTCGAAAAGATGGAGCAATTTCGCAATAGTGTTCGGATTGCAAATTAAGAGGGGGTGTTGAAAACATGTAATTTGCAACCATCACCCTCACTGTCCAAGCCATCCACCGTCCAAGCCACCATATTTGAAGTTGTTTGGTAATCTACCAAACCAACCATTAATTGATATTTTGTCTTTTAATCAAGATTGCTAATCTTTGACACCGAATCCTCTCTCTTTAAAATAACCACTAGCTTAAGCTTATTTTAATGAGTTGTTCTTTCTATCTACCTCTTATTCCCCTAGTATGATCTATGATCCAGCATTGAAAACCCCTTTCTTTCTATCTTTTATCTTTTAATCAAATGTTCTATTGGAGAAGGGGCTGCTTTAAATAAAGATATTGACAGGCATCTTCTTCTTTCATTTTGATGCATCCCGAGAGAAACAAAAACAAAGCCTATTAAGGCTAAAGAGTGAGAGAGTAGCAAAAACTTGTGAGAAAAATTTGTGTAAAATTGTTAGTTTATTTTTATAAGTTGTATCCATAAAAATATTTTCTTTCAATATATTTTGCCTCCAATTTATTTTATATCTCTCTCACATTTTTATATTTACACCCGTATACCCAACATCATCTCCTATTCCACCGCATGGATGATTGACACGTGCATAGAAATTACCATATTAATTTTGGAGCATAAATCAAGGCTAAATTGTAGGATTTTGGTAACTTCTGTACACGTGTCAATCATCCGTGCGGTGGAATAAGAGATGAAACACCATCCTGAAATAGAAAATCCCATCCGTTTTACATTATAGCCTAAACCCAAGAAGGGGGGATCGATGAATGTAAGACGAGTTTGTTTAAAGTTAAAACTCTATTGACGTTATCTATTCCTTGCAGTAAGGAAGTTATAGATAAAAAATTGGATGCACTAAGATCATAAAAATCAATGAACCTAGCGCAACAATTCTTTCTCCCACGGTCAGTGAGATAAGAAAACATTGACAAGCTTTTATACTTTCATTTACAAGGAGGTATAGATCAAAACCCCACTTAAGCACAAATATGAAATTCCTAACTTCTACACTAAAGTAAGAAAAATACAATTACCACACATGATTGGCCCAAATCCATAGAAGATAGGTTGTCATTAAAAAAGAAATGGTTTGTTTGTCCAGATAATCCCAGTATATTGTTTGCAGTTGTTAATGTTTATTGGGGGATTTTTAAAGTACGGATAGTGGATATTGTTTTCTATCCATAGACATAAGAAAACTTTTTTTTATTAAATTTGACAAAAATGCCCCTCCTTTAATTTGAAGATTTTGAATTTTGAAACTGGTGCAATTAATGTTTTCCTTGAAAATCGTGTACACTTCCCTCCAAAGCCACACACTTATGTATAAAATCGTATAAACATATCGTGCCTATATCGTGCTCATATCGTGCCAACCCCATGTACATATACATATACATATCGTGCCCAAAATCGTGTAAATATCATGCATATCACGCATATCGTGCCAGTTTATATCGTGTCGATACATATCGTGCCTCATTTAATATTAGACACGATATCGTGCCTCATTTAAAATTGGACTGTAAAATGAGGCACGATATCAAATAAATGTACGTGCCTATACATATACATATTCTCCATTCTAACTTTTTGCTTTAACTTTTTATTTTAACTTTTGCTTTAACTTTTTGCTTTAACTTTTTGATTTAACTTTTTGCTTTTAAATACCAAATATCGTGCCAATATAGAGAAGATATCGTGCCTCCAGTTAAAATAGGCACGATATCGTGCCTAAATTTAATTGACTGAGGCACGATATCGTGCCTATATTTGGCACAAGCACGATATCGTGCCTAATTTTGACTGAGGCACGATATATCATGCCTAATTTTAACTGAGGCACGATATATCGTGCCTTTTTTATGTATATGTATATATTCTAAAAATTTGTCTATTAATTTTGAAAATTGTTTCAATAAAATTTAAAAATATTTGTAATTTATTAAAAAACTGTCAAAAATCCACAAAATCATTTTAAAATCTAAATATTAAAATATATAATTTATTTTAAAAATAAAAAAAGAATCAAAAAAATCTATAATTATTTTATAATCTAAATATTAAAGATTATAATTTATTTTAAATATGAAAATTAAAAAATAAATAAACTTTTTTTAAACATTTGCCATTATCTAAAATATGGAAATTTATTTAAAAGTCTCAAAAATTGTTCAACACCATGAAAAGTGGATTAAAAAATAAAAATTGTTGAAGGCTTTCGAAAAAAATCAGATTTTTTTATAAAATACAAAAAGTGAGTAGAGAGAGGAAACATAAAGAGATTGGGTCCTATCTACTTTTGCATTTAAAATTTAAGGGTATTTGAGTAAAAGAACCACAAAAGTGGGTAGAAAACTATGTTTTTTATTCTACATGCCAAAAAACTCTTTCACCTATTCCAAGTGGGTAATTTGCTATATTTGCTCATGTTTATTTGCCTGAAGGCCAATTCAAATTGTGATAACGATACTAAATCAATGGAACTTGCATCAGGTCCTGATCAAATTTATAGGGAATTCAATTATCAAATATAAGGTATAAAGATTTCATGATGACATGCATGCTTACAGTATGAGTAATTTTAACATGCATGCCAATTATTATGCGCACGTGAATTCAAAGTTTTCACACAAACCAAAATACAGAACTAACAAACTGATATCGATATAAGTGTTGTTTATATATCTGGTGCAGTAGCCATAAAAAAATTCATAATTCACACAAAAAGAAACCCATAAATCTGGTGCAACATTTTTCTGTAGAAAAACAATAGACCTGCAGCATGATTGCAATCCTAAAAAGATTTCATGAATATGTGAATGTTCTTTATATATATATTAAGGCTATATAAAGGGACTTCACGTGATATACACACAACACAGTAATTTTCAATAGACATGATTCAAATTTCAGATTCAATTTTCGGATTAATTTTCATAATTCAACAAATTACTAACTAACAAGTTTTCAATAGACATAATTTAAAAGTTACTCACCCCACGTTACATGGCACGATTAAAAGTTATTTTGGTGAGGTATCAAGCATTCTGTTTGTTAAAAAATGTGCCCTTTGGTCCAAAGTCTCCTGGTGCCGTGATATATCTGTCAATGCCACATGTGCTACTCCAATTGGATTCAAAAATTTGTAATCATGGAGTTTGTTTTCTTCCTTTAACAATTTATATAAATACATGCCAAAAGGAAAATAAAATAAAATGTGTCAGTGCTAGTTGAATGGAAAAAAACAGTGCAAATCTAACCATACTCCCTAACTTACCAGATGTACGCAATAATACAATTGCCGAAAATTGGATTCAACACATAATGGAGTAATGTCGTCCTGGAAGACATATAGTCTGCAACTATGACCAAACACATCATTTTCTAACTCTTTCATCAGACCACGCCCATGGGTAAGAGCGCCTTTAGAATAACCAGACAATATAGCAAGTATTTTTTGACATATTCATGAAATCAAGAACTTGATCTTTTTTTTTTTCCAGTTTTTTGTCAACTTTGTTCTTCTTAATAGGCTCCTAATAATTGAAAGTACATTTAATTTAGAAAATATTAGGAATGTCAGAATTTGATAATTTAAACAGATATATAATGTCACATTTACCTCATCTTGCATATGAATCAAATGCACTGGCCAAGCTACATGGCTGCCAACTGCATCACCGATACTATTACAAGTACCTGGGATTTGCACAGGTAACAAGGCATTTTCATCCATTGCGTGGTCAATCGAGACACACATGCAATTGGTGGGCACTGGAATTCCACCAAGAAACTGTCCAGGTCCATTGGCAGATATAATTGTCCCATATGCTGAAATATCATTCTTCGATTCCAATGACAATGCAACTGCTTTTCCCGGCTGAGTATGTAAGCCAAAAGGAGAAGTTCAGAAAGCCTATTTAAGACTCATATTAAAACCAATAAATGTGTTATATTCATCTTTAACTCGAGGACCTTCTTGTTGATGACATGGTCATATAACTTCTCATCATTCGACAAACTCTTCTCACATTCAAGTTCATCTTTGACGACATCACACTCAGATTTCACTGTGCAACTAGTTTTCTCCTCGTGCTCAATGTTTATTTTTTTATGCCCACTGTACAACAACGCTTCCACTTTTTGTAGTCTTGATTCACTGTCAGAAACTTTTTTCGTTGTCTCTATCAACTCTTTCTGTTGTGTAATATAAAGATCATGGTCCACTACCTTCTTGCCTCTAGAAACACCAAAGTAAACATACGGTGTGACACTTCCTCCAATTCCCCTCACACGTCCGGAATGTTCTTCAAAATTTAGTGCCGCGGTGAGGAGATCTTTCTTTGGTTTCTTAAACGCAAGCTTTCCCTTCTTCTTTTGCGCTATGAGATCATCCTGTCATATTCACATTAATAAAGAAGTCATAATCGAAATATGGTTTATTTTCATACAATTTCATGTCAAATAACAAAATGTATATCTAAATATGTTTGCTTACTATCTTTTTCACCGTTTCTTGCAATTCCTCGCCTTCAAATTCCCCATTCTTGTTGCATCTACTCATCTTCCAAAGGACAACTCTATTTATATCTTCATCATCACATAATTCACTTTCCTACAAGTAATAAGAAATGATTAAATATGTACAATTGCCTACAGAAATAGATATAAGCTTTTGCAGATTCAAAAAACTTAATGAGAATATTGAATAAACTGAATATGATAATTAAATAAATGCTTACCAAGTCTTGTTCCAATCTGGCTTGATGGGGATACTTGTTTGCCTTTTGTCTTTCTTTTTGCAGCTCACTCAGTCTCTGCAAATGGGGATTAATAAGAAAAACACTTAATACAACTGTGAATAAGAAAAATATTGAATACGAAAATCTTCCAATAAACCTAAATTCGTAAGAGTAGTTCCATTTGGATACATTTTATTAATCTATGGACGAAAGTAGAGTATCTTCCATCTAGCCCGATGTGTTTCATTTAGCAAGATTACAGTCGAAGCTTCGGGCTCCTTGGGGTCAAAAATTGGTTAAGGCTCAGGTTCGGGCTCCAGAGTCGGCTCTCTCATTCTTCTCGTATTTGTCCTGTTTCCTTTTTCATCTCTAGAAGCCATGAATTTAATGATTTTAAAGAAAAAAATCTGAAATTTTGGGGTTTTGGAGTTCCTCCAAATTTGATGTACAACTTGGAGAAGTTAGAAATTTGAAGGTACTTGGTGGTGGGTTTCTTGAGATGATGAAGGATTTGTATTTTTGGTTTGAGATTTGTGGTGAATTTGGAGAGATTTGGAGAGTAGTTTGGGAATTTAGGAAGAGAACTTTCGTGGGTTAGGGTTTGTGTAGGGGAAAGTGGGAGAAAAAGTGAGATTTTGGGGTAAAAATAGGGGTGTTTGTAATATACCCAACTTTTGTTCGATGGGCCACACGGTCATGTGAGGTCACATGGGCTGGCCGTGTGACCCTGCTTGTTGCTGCCTGCATTTACCTGTTTGGCCCTTTGTAACACGACCGTGTGATGGTCACACGACCTGGCTATGTGGTGCTGGGCAGTTCGCCCTCTCGCACGGCCAGGTCGTATGATTTCACACGCCCGTGTGGAATTGATTTCGTACTTTTTTTTGATAACCGGGAGTTTGTCGTGATGCTTTCTACACAACAACTCAAGAAAATTACACAAAACTAAAAATTAAGTTAATAGCAAAAAATAAAAATTAAAATTGAAATTAAAATTGAAGGCGATAAAAAAATGAACGAAAATAGGAAATAAATTGGGTTACCTCCCATACAGCTCTAAGTTTTATGTCTTCAGTCAGACTTCAGATTTCTAATCACTTTTGCTAAACCGTGTCATTTGAAATCTATGAACCCTCAATGCCATCCATCAGACAAATGGCGTTGCATTGCTCCTGTGGATTCAGTTCAGTATCGCTTGGGAATTTGCCTTTTTGATGTTGGTCTCCCACAACAGTTGCGATCTGGGCACTTGTGTTTCCAGAGATTCCAGTCTTGCATTTACGTTCGTGTTCAGCTGAGTGACATATTCTTCTATCATGTCTATCTTTGCTTCATCTTTGTTCAGTCTCGCCCTTGTTTCTCTGATAAACGAGGATAGCATCTCTTCAACAGATGCTTTCTTTTTACTTGACTCCGCTCTCCCTTGATTACCCACGTTATATCCCTGAGGTGGTTGCAAAATATTTTTATTGTTAGCATATGAGATTTTTTCATGGTTTCGCAACCCTGGATGGTAGTAGTTGGGTATCTGATTATTTCTATAATTGTTGTTGAAGTTCCTTTGTTGCCCCACAAAATTTGCTTCTTCTTCAACAACAACATGATCTATTGGAGTCACTTGTTGCATCGCGTCTAGTTTCATATTCAACACGGATACATGTTCTGTGAGCATGGAGACCTTCTCATCCTGAACTTCTGCCACTCGGCGGATAGTAGACCTCTTGGATGGACATTGGTAACTATTGTTCTCCATCTCCTCTAACAAGTCTAGTGCCTCCTCAGGATATTTCCCTAGTAGTGCACCCCAGATGCAACATCTATAATTGTTCTTGTGTTGCCACTCAAACCATTATAGAAGTACTATACCTATTGGTAGTCGGGATATCTGTGTTGAAGGCACTTTCTTAGAAATTCCCTGAATCTATCCCATGCTTCATATAGTGGCTCAACATCTAATTGCCTAAACTGGGCGATATCAGATTTCAGTTGTAGCGTCTTACTGGGGGGAAAGTATTTGGCTAGAAACCGCTGACTTAGTTCTGCCTAATTTGCTGCTGGTAGTGTTAGAGAGCATAACCATCCCTTATCCTTATCGCGTAGAGAGAATGCGGAAAGGCGGCATCGAATGGTATCCTCAAAAACATCATTCATTTTAACAGTATCACAAATTTCTAAAAAGTGCGCCAGATGCGCGTTTGGATCCTCAACGACTCTACACCCAGACTATTTTTGTGATACCATCTGGATCAATGCTGGTTTTAGTTCAAAATTATTTGCATTGATCGGCAGATGGACCACACCCCCATAAGTCTGAATTACCTCCGGTTGGAAGTAGTCCCTAATGGCCCCTCTCGCGGGCCTTTCCACAATTCGGTCCTGGACGCCGACCCCTGGTGGGCGCTCCTCATTGTTTCTGTTCTCCACTGCATTCGGATTTGTCCCATCCACCATTGCCTTGGCTCTTTTTCTTAGTTGCTTCACTGTCTTTTCGATTTCCAAATCAATAGGTATTGGTTGGGTCGATCTTGAATGCGTGATCATGCACTATCTGCACTTAATAAAAAACAATGTTAGAACCAAATAAAAAAATAAAAATAATTTCGAAAATTTTGAAAAATTTGAAAAATATAAAAATATCCTTCAATTAAGATTGAACTACTTGTTACTATATCTAAGTAGAATCTAATCAATCCCCGGCAACGGCGCCAAAAACTTGTTGGCCAAAAATATTTTGGTTCTTACAACTGCAAGTGTACATTTTAGTTTATAGAATAATGGCAAGCAAGGTCGTATTCCTCAAGGATTTATATTCGAAACATTTAGGCTATAATAACATCGTATTTTAATTTTATTGAAGCAACCGAAAATTGAGTAATTTTAACTAAAAGTCAAAAATAAAAGAATAAAAAGAAATAAATTTGCGAACCCCACAAGTATTTTCAACATCTATAGAAGAAACATTAGGCACATAATCTCAACATGTTTCTTCAATATTAAATGAAATTAATGTTTTAAAAATCAATTAATGTAATTCTATGGGTTCAACTCCTAAAATAGTTTATTCCCCATCCCGGGTGGCGCATAAACAGTAGATTAATAATAATTGAGGTCTCCCAATCCATCACAACTATTACTAACTCCCAAAAGATCTTTGAATTGAAATACTCCCCACAAACAAAAGTAGACTCCCGATACATTACCCTGTTTATGTCTGAATTCGATTTTCATCTCGTTAGAATTCACCTCCCGGATTATGGACTAACAAATATGACATGCAAATTATTCCCGACAAATTAAAGCAATTATAAATAAGTACTCAAATTCATAAAATAGAAAGCATGAATTAATTAAGAAAATAAATAATCATATTTAACATGAATCCACAGTTTCAATTATGCCCCTAAGATCCGAAAAATATGTCAAACATTGATTACAAACTTATAGACAAATTCGAATCAATATTACGACATCGTTTAAGCACATACAAGAGAACTTAGACATAGAAAGAAAATCCTTTTGTCAGGATGGATTTCCCTCCTAAACCTTCGAAGCTCTTGTGCTCCCGTAGATGCAAAAACATTGTGGTGTTCTTCGCGACCTAGCCTTCTTCACTTAGAAGATCCTCGATTCTTGCGTTCCTGTGTTATTTGATGTGTTTTCTCTGTATGAAGTGATATTATTTCGTGCAAGCCTTGGGTTTCTTTTATAGATGCTTGGAGAGATCACTTGTAGAGTTTGAACGGGAAGAAAACTCTGAAAAGCGCATCGAGACAGAGTCCCACACGGCCTGGCCGTGTGGTGTGTCCTTCAGCACTTCTTCACATGCCCATGTGAGCTCACACGGTCCGGTGGTGCGGTGTGACATCCTTTCCCACACGGCCGTGAGAGATCACACGGTCCGGTTGTGTGGGCCTGTTCTGTCCTCTGTTTTGCCCTTCTTCACACGGTTATGTGGTTTCACACCGGCATTTCCACACCGTGTGACACCACACTGTCCAATCATGTGAAGTATTTTTGTCCATTTTCTTCGTCGTTTTGATCTTCTCTTTGCATTCGTCAATCTCATCCGGGCATTCCAACTGATATTTCTTCATTTTAAGCTCCATTTCCTTCAAAAATTACAAGAATACGCAGTATCATGCCCTTTTACAGAAACCAAGTAAAAACATAGTAACTATCCGTGCAAATGCATTAAATATATATCATTTTAAGCCCTAAAATGCACATATATTTTACACACATCACCCTCATAGGCGATCGGTACCTGAGAAAGCTCCCACAAACTTTATCTCCTAGGCACCTGCAGGGCGTCCGGTTCCCCTATGGAGCAACATGTGTCTGATCACACTTTCTTTCTATGAAATTCAAATTTTACAATATGGCAATCGGTCGCCCTAGCTAAGATCAGATGATTTTAAACATTGCACCAAATAAGATTATCTCTTTTATAACTTTATCATGTTTTTGTCTTTGTTGTGTGGGTCTTTTGGTCTTCATTTTGTAGAAAAAAATCAAATAAGAGGAGCCTATATTCGAATTCAAATCTTGGAGCTCTTCTACAAATAGATGAAGAAGATTGAAGGATCAATATAACAATACTACACAATTCTACAACACAACAAGAAAATCTCAGCAAATTTCTTAAGCCTTTCATATCTTGTTGTAATAGCCTAAGCACTACACTTTCACAACTTACTTATTAGACTTTCTTTCTTATTTAAACTTGCACTTTCAAAGTTGTATATATTCATTTGAGGTGTAATCTTGATTGATCAAAATCATCCAAACCAATACCTATTTGTTAAGTGTTCTTTTGGTGAGAATACATTTGGCTGATTAGACAAGGTGTTGAATAGTATGGTACTCTTGAAAGTTGGTGTAAGAAGAGCTTGGTATTCTTCTAGTTTCTTAAAAGTGTAGTACGAAATGATAATCTTTTTAAAAATTGCAAGCGCGATTATGTTTTTTTTTTAAAAAAGCTATATTGTTTAAGAAAAGTATCCATGTCAAATATATAATGTTTTATTATACTTCAGTCCTTATTTTTCATTTATTTTTAAGGAAAGCTATTAGTCACACTATTCCAATGTCTTTATTCAATACAACTATGAGTAACAGTAACTACAACAACATCCAAATAATAGGGATAATTATAACAATATAAAAACCGAGGTTCGGGCTAATTACAAAAAACAATCCAGAGATTTTTAAAAAATGCAAGAATCTTGAAACACTATTTAAGAAATTGGAGCCAGAAATACAAGGCTCAAGCAACTTGCCGTTTACCTCTTTGTAACTCGTAGTGACTTTCAAAATTGAAGTATTTAATTGTTATATTTATTAAGAATTTAACGTATTAGATATTTTCTTATATAATATTAATAATTAGTTTTTGCTAAGGTACCCATTTAAATAGTCATTTAAATATTCATATAATTATAATTTTTTATATAAAATAAACTGGTTTTGGGCGGGTACGGTAGTATGCGGGTATCATCAAGTGGATTTGGGATGAATAGATAATATATGTAGTTTCTTAATTGGATCTGAGATGGGTACGAAATAAACTATACATATTATAGAGTTCCGACTTGAATACCCTTAAATGGGAAGGTACTCTCCCTGTTGTCATCCCCGCACAAAGCCCTAGGTACCTCGTGTTTAGCCCTATTATAAAGGATGAACTCCATCCATGAGGGCCCCTACTGCCCTTGCCCTATAGCTTCGTGGATGATGTGAAGCGCGGGTTATGCCTCAACTAGTCAGGGTCCTTGGGCTGCCGAAGACTGAGTCACCACACAAGAAGTTCTCCTCCACCCTGTAAATCGCTAGCAGAGGGATTCGAACAACCACACTGTGGGTGCCAGCAAGCAGACATCACGTCACCCAAACCAATTGAGCTATGCCCCGGGGGCGTGTTTAGCCCTATTATCAACATTCTATAGACAAGTAATTGAGTAAGTACTCAAGGGTTTCGACCAAATTATGTATCATATTTAGCGGGATGTCTAATTGATGCAATCCATTTGGCTTTTTATGGAACCCATTTGGCTTTTTATGGAATCCATTAAATTTTTATATTTAGCCCTATTATCATATTCATCAATTTGGCTTTTTATGGAATCCATTAAATTTTGAGGTCCTCAACTTGGATTATAATGTATTCCACGAAAATCCAGCATCTTCAAACATTCAATGAATGAATTCCATGGATTTATTTGATTTTGGTAGAATTAAAAGCTATATCTATGAAGGATAATTCACACCTCCCCTTACAATTCAAAATTTGTTTTTATTCCTATATTAATACTAATAATTGTCTTTGGTAAAAAAAGAATTTTTTTTTCTCTCATGTACTTATTCCACGCATCATCATCTAATATCAATATTTCAAGGCAAGTTCTACCTCAATTTTGTAAATAATCACTGTAAAATTGTTTGTCCCCTTGTTTCGATTGCTAACAATTTGATTTTATAAAAAACAATTAGTAGAAAAATTATTGTCATAATAATACTTTGCTTAGAATCATTCGTTGATCTTTTTTTTGTTAATTCATGTTGATAGATGCATTATTTTTATGTTAAAAATGTGAATTACAATTAATAGGTAAGATATTGGTCATCAATGTTTTTTGTTGTTGGTTGAATAATTATTTTAACGAGAAAATTGTACTTTTGGTCCCATAACAAAAGGGGTCAAACACTTTTAATCCTACGCAATTTGCTTTTTTATCCTAACTGATTTTGTTTAGTACATTTAGTCTCATATGATTCCAAAGATTGCAATTTTAGTAGCAAAACTAACGGAAACTTAACCAACAATTAATACTATTCTTACGGGACCAAAAGTGCATTTATCCAAAACATAATTAAAAAAAAAGAAAATAATTATTTGAAAAATCTAAAACATTGTCTAATAATTTGAAAATTATTTCAATAAAATTTTAAATTATTTGCAATTTATTAAGAAGTTATGATGAATCCACAAAATTATTTTAAAATCTAAAAATTAAAATATAAAATACATGTCAATTTGTTAAAAAAAAAAGCAAATAATATTCGAAGTTATACTAAAATCCCAAAATTACAAAAAAAAATGAAAATTGTTAAAAAAAGGAAAACTATACACTTTTTTCTAAACACCTGAATTTTAGTCAAAATATTTTAAAATTATAAAATAAAAAAACTCGAAATTATTTTCAAAAAGTTGTTTTTTGTAATACTAAACGATTTTATAAAAATCTAAATTTTTGTTTAAAAAACTAAAACTTGTGTTAAAATCTGAAAATTATTTCAAATATTCAAAATCTGAAAAATTGTTTAAAATACCGAATTTTGTCTAAAAATCTGAAAAATGGATCAAAAGCTGAATAATGTTGAAGAATTTTGAATAACATTACCAAAAATTTGATTTTCATAAAATCAAAAAAGGGTAAAAAATTATAGAATTTTTACAAAAATAAATTATTTAAGAAAATTGGGATATTAAAATCTGAAATATTTTTAGTAAATTTCTAGAATGTTTTAAAATAATTTTCAAAGTTATAAAAAGTAATTTTAGTTTTTAAAACAAATTATCAGATTTTGTGTTTTTTAATTTTTTGATTTTTGAATAATTTTGGTTTTTTCATAACTTTTTTAATAAATTGTTAGTCAATGCTTTTCAGATTTTTCATTTTTTTCCAATTTTGGGATAAATGTATTTTTGGTCCTATAAGGATACAATTAACGGCAATTAAGTTTCCGTTAGTTGTAGGACTAAAATTGCAAACTTTTGATTCATATGTGACTAAATATGTTAAATAAATATGTTGGACCAAAAGAGCAAGCATGACTGCATGAGACTAAAAGTGTTT
Organism: Rehmannia glutinosa; assembly: GCA_016081115.2. Classification (NCBI taxonomy): domain Eukaryota; kingdom Viridiplantae; phylum Streptophyta; class Magnoliopsida; order Lamiales; family Orobanchaceae; genus Rehmannia; species Rehmannia glutinosa. The sequence continues at coordinate 70,968,142 of CM071931.1, read as the reverse complement.
GAAGCCGTTTCTTATGGGACCAAAAGTGAAATTTCCTCTTATTTTAACAATAGTTGTTTATGTAACTATTTCATATTTTGACAATTTTAAATTATATTTTTGTAAATTTTATGAAACCATATTATTTTTTTTTGTAAATGACCTCATTTGTCAATTTGTATTTTTACTTTATTTTTTTATGATCATGAAGTTATGCTACTAGTTTCATAAAAAAATAATTAATTATATTATTCAAAACATCCAACAAATTCCAATAATATCTATTAAAATCTACATAATTTCATGGCACAAAATTCCATTAGAATATGAGAGAATCCATAATGAAATCCATAAAATTCTCTAAAAATATATGAAATATACCATTAATCAAAATATGCTTCAAATTCCATGTTGGTGACACCCTACTTAAATTGTATAACTCAAAACTACACGAACTAATCCAATAAACTTCTTATTCTTAATCTAAATCTTTTGATTTTTTACAATCTAGAAAAAATTATTAATTAGCTTTGTCCATGGTGATGCCCTAAATTGAAAATATTTTCCTATAATTGGAAATTAAATTAAATTAAATTCTCGAATTAGTTGCACAAAATAAGTTGGTGACTTCGTGCATATTTTTTTAGAATCAAAAGATATCATTCATTTATCTAAAGAAACTTACAACTGATTATAACTACACAATCATAAATTTATATAGGCCTAGAACAAAAAAAAAAAAACTAAACCATAGATCTAACTGATCCATAGAATCAAAACTTTATAACAGAGACGCTGGACAAAATACGTACAAAAAATGATCCCGTTTTTATCATGCATTGCCGGCTAATGGCTTATCATGTCTTCAAAACAAAATATTACTACATGACACATTTATTAACTAGAAAAAAAAACACCTATTGAGGACAAATTTATTTAAGTTAAAAGAATGAAAATTACTGAAAATTATTTCCCCTATCCTCCTCCATAGGAGGATGAATAGAAGTGTCAAACGGGCCGGGCTGGCCGGGCCAAGAGGGAAAATCGGGCTAAACCGGCCCAAACAGTAATGGGCACGCAAATTTTAGAGCCCAGTCCTCCCAACCCATGTGAAATACACTAAAAATATCTGGCCGACGGGGCCAACCCGGTTTTTAGGGCCTAGCGGGCCGGGCTTTTGAGGCCCTGTTGTTTTTCGGCCTGGGATATTACATCCCAACCTGGTAAAAATGTTGGACTGGTCGGCCAGCCAGTCGGGCTGGGTCGGAATTGACAGCTCTAAGGATGAGGGAAGAAAAAGGAAGAGAAAAACTATTTTTTTTACAAAAATCAATAATATTATAAACTAGGAGATCATCTCCGAAAGAACCATATCCGCCATATGGTCGGGTATAGGACCCACCTGTGGCTCATTACAATTGAAATTAAAAGCAAATTTTGCTAGCGAATGAGCAAAAGTATTTCTGGTACGCCTTACAAAGCTAGGGATAATAGAATCTGTTGGGAAATTTATTGTTTACATTTTGATGAATGCCATGTAAAACTTAGACTAGAAATTTGGCACCCCATTTTTCTTGTAATTTGCATTGTAATAGATAGGGCTGTACGAGGTGAGTCAAGTCAGCTATGCCTGGATATACAAAAAGTCAACTGTAGACTGAAATGAAAACTCCACCGTGAAACAACTGAGTATGGCAAGGAGAAGAAGTCAAGAACTCGACTGAAGGAGTATCAGCTGGTATACAGCTGTGTGAAGTGTCAGTCAAATCAACTCAAGAAGCCAAGTCTCAAGTTGAAGTGACGGATGAGTCACCCATTGATTGGAAGCTAACTCGAAGTCACCTGGAGAAGTTAGAGAACTATAGTCAAGTGAAGACAACTGAAAAGAATCCGTTGCACAAAAGTCAAGAAGCTTACTTAAATAAGTAATACTCCCATGCTGTCATGTCTTAAAATGTTCAGTCCCAGAAGTGTGCAAAAGGAATAAACTAATGGGAAACACTGCGCCTCGTGTCAGACTCTGAAAAGCTGAACATTCATTTAATACGAGGAAATGTCAACATCAAGGACTGCAACAAGACAAGCCAACGAACACAAGTGACTTTGAAAATTAGCATATCTCTTCAACGGGCATATTTTTGAAAGTTCACTATAAAAGGCTGAGAAATCTCATTGAGAGAAGGTTACCTGAACCACGAGCAATCAAACATTTATTCACACTGTAACCTACAAAATATTCTCAAGTTATTCAAGCAAATCCTCAAGCCTAAATTTCGAAGGAAATCGATCCAACACCAAGCTGTGAAGGAAAGACAACTTTAAACTGTTGAAGAGGAAACTTTTGAAGAATCAAAAGGGGTCTACATTCCAAGGAGGATTGTAGAAAGGTTCAAAGTCGAACCAGTCTCAAGTTATTGGAGGGCTTCGTGAACAAATCCAAGAAGCTTGAGCAAAATGAGTAGCAAAGCGGCTACCCCGTGAAGAAGCCGAGTCGGACGAGAAGCTTGGTTTGTGTGACCAAGGCATCTCGCATCGAGTCCCAAAGGATCAAGTTAGTTGTGTGATCAAGACTTGTATCTGGACTGATGACCACTTTGTACTCTGATTAATACTTAGTGGGTTCCTCCAGGAGTTGGGGAAGAGAGGAGTAGAAGAATTACCCCATCTTCAAACCTCTATAAAAATTTATTGTGTCATTTACATTTCAACATTTTTATTTCTGCATATCATTTTATATCTCACTGATAATTTGCTATCCAAGCGATAATTAACAAAGTGCTAAAGCCAAGTGTTAAAATCAAAGTTTAATCAAATTCTAGGGTGTTAAGTCTTTTTTGAAAATCTCATCACGGCCCAAGTTCAAGATTAGACTAAGCAAATTTGTGTTATTCTATCAACAACTCAATCGAGTCTGTTGAGTGGCTAACTCTGCTGGTTAACTAACTTAGTTGTCCCTCAGGACATAGCTGTGAAATTAACTCTGTTATTTTAAAAGGACTAAAATCGAAAAGTTGGTAAGGTTTATTCAACCCCCCTTCTAAACCTTACTCGCACCCATTGGGACCTACAAGTGGTATCAGAGTGGTTGGTTCATTGTGCCTTCCGCACTGGTTACTGAACTAGATCTCCAATCTTTCAAAGAAGTTTTTAACACTTGCTCTTTCAAAGCTATTTTTACTCAGCAAAGTTATTATCATGGAAGCAAATTTGACATGCATTCCTATGTTCAATATTGAGGAATTTGATGACTGGAAAATTCGTATGCAGGCTCATCTATCAGCTTTACATGATGAAATGTGGATAGTGATAGAGGATGGGCCACTGCAAATACTGAAAGTGAACATAGTTGTACAAAGAGCAGCCGCAGCTGAAGGAGAGAAAGCTGCTGCTGAAGAAAGACCAGCCCTGGTTGTGAAACTAAGGACTGAATGGACAAACGAGGACAGAAGAAGATACAACTTGGACAATGTGGCCAAGGACATACTTTACAAAACCTTGGACAAAGCAATGTTCAACAAAGTCAAATCTTGTAAAACTGCAAAACAAATTTGGGATAAATTAACTTTAATTTATGAAGGATCTGAGCAAATTAAAAAAAACAAATTGTCCGTTGCTGTACAAAAATTTGAAAATTTCAAAATGCTTGCAGGTGAAACCTTGGATCAGCTGGATGCGCGATTCACTGAGATTACCAATGAACTATCAACACTTGGGAAAGAATATACACAGAGGGAAATGTGTATGAAAATTCTGAGAAGCACCCCCAGCTGAATGGGAAATGAAGGTCATGGCCCTGAGACATTCAATGAACCTCACAACAACATCTAATCATGAGCTATTCTCAGACCTCAAAGCCTACGAGTTCGAGATGAGAAGAAAAGATCAAGAGGAGACATATGTACCCAAAACAGTTGCACTCATAGCAAAGGATGGGAAAAGAGCTAAGGTTAAGGAAGCCATTGACCAGGAGGAAATTGCCTTGATGGTTAAAAGATTCAACAAGTTCTTCAACAAGAACTATAAAAGAAACAAGGGTGAATCCTCCAGGAGACATTCAACTCCCTGCAAGTCAAGGGAAGACAGACCACCCAAGAGAGCTGAGCATCAAAAGGTTGAATATCAGAGAGTTGATAACCCAAAACGAAAAGAGTCGATCAAAGAGCCGAGAACCCGTGTTTGAACCGTAGAAAACCAGGACACTTTGTTATTGATTTGTGCATATCCCGTAGTCAATAAATACTGAGAAATGAAGAAGAAGAAGAGTCTCCAGAGAAAGAAGACAAGAGAAGAAAAATGCCATGTTGGCAGCAGAGATTCTTGCCGAGACACGGCTAAGTCAAAAGATCTGCAGACTCGAGAGAGTAGTGAAGCTGACTACTCAAGTGATTCTGAGGAAGAAGCAATGATCTGTTTAATGGCTAAAGAACAAGATCAACCTGACCAAGAAGATGAGGTACACTATAACTCATCTCACTCAAATTCTAGTGACAGTGATTGTGACACACACACTTCATTACCCACTGATCTTTATGATTCATTAGGAAAAATGATGAAAGACTTTGAGCACATTAAGTCCTCACACACACTATTAAATGAGGAAAACAACCAGCTTAAAAGCCAAAACTCACAGCTGACTAAGGAGCTGAGTACTCTAAGTCACGTAGCTGATGAGAATAAAGAGCTGAAGGCTGAGAATGCTAAACTAATAGCAGAGATAATTGATATAGAAGAGAGAGAAAATGATCTCAAAAATGTGATTGCTTCATTCACTAAGGCATCTAAATCATTGAATGACCTTATTATGAGCCAAAAAGAGTGTGGAGACAAGACAGGCATAGGATTCAATTCCTTTGTGCAGAGTCAAACTCCCAGAGTGATCTTGGAAAAATGATCTTCAAGTAATGAAGCATCTCAAAAACCCAAAACACCAAATGTTGCACACATATTCACTCCAAAGCACAATCACAAACAAACTGGCCTTGTATATAAAGGAAAAGGAAAACTGCCAGTTGAGTATGCTGAGAGGACAACTGAGAAGAAATTCAGCAGAGTTCCTCAGCAAACTCCAAACAGAAAGTACTATGTGAAGAAGAAACAAAGCTACCAGAAGCCCCAGAAGGTCTATCAAAGGAACACAAATGATGGGAATGGTAGAAACTACCCAAGCCAAGCTGATTGGAATAATGTGAAATATCAACAAAAACTTATGGAATATATGCCAAAATGGCAAAGGCCTAGAACTCAGCAAAGGTCATTCCAAAAGCAAAAGAACTATCATCAGCACACATATGCACCCAAGCACTACACTCAGAAATATCACAACTACCCAAAGAAGGCAATTGCTAAAACACACACACATGCATACAGATAAAAGAGACAGATGTATGAACCTAAAGCCCCCAAGCAATTTGCCAAGGTGAATTATGATTACGGCATAGATAGATGGCAACCTCTTAGAGTCAGATCATTTGGCTATAGGTTGGTTGGATCATCTTACAACACTAACCCCTCAGGACCCAGACAAGTATGGGTACCTAAAAACTGATTTCCTTAATTGCGGGTTCAAGGAGCAGTGAGTGCCAAGGAACTGGTACATGGATAGTGGTACATTCCCGGACATGACAGAGGAAGAAGAAAAATGTCAAAATTATAGGAGATTAGAGGTGCAAAATTCATATTTGGAGGAAATGAAGCTCCAGGGGAAATAAGAGACATTGGATCCATCAAGAAAAATGGATTAGAAATCACAGATGATGCATATGTTGAAGGCCTCAACTTCAACCTGTTAAGCATCAGTCAACTCTGTGACAAGGGATATAATGTTGGATTAAATATGGGAGTGTGCCAAATTAAAGACACTGAATCAAATGAAGTAGTGTTGCAAGGATCCAGCCAAAAGAATATGTATGTGGTAGATTGGTCAACTGCCACACCAAGCATTTGTCTGCTAGCAAAGAATACAACCGAATCAAGTTGGTTGTGGCACAAGAAGCTGAGTCATCTGAATTTCAAGACAATTAACAAGCTTGCGAGGAGTAATCTTGTAGAAGGACTACCAGACTCAGTGTACTAAAAGGAAAGTGTTTGTGATGCATGTCAGATGGGAAAGCAGATCAAATCATCATTCAAAGAGAAGTATAGTCCATCTTCAACAAGGATATTGCATCTGTTGTATATGGATCTATTTGGTCCAGTTGAGCCAGCCAGCATAAATGGAAAGAAATACACTTTAGTAGTGGTGGATGATTATTCAAGATATACATGGACAATCTTCATGTGCAAAAAGAATGAAACTTTGCAGAAGTTACCTCAACTGATGAAAAGAGTTCAAAATGAGAAGAGTCAAACCATTATAATGATAAGATCTGATAGAGGAACTGAGTTTGTCAATGGAATAATAACTCAGTATTGTGTTGAAAATGGTATTGCTCATGAATTATCTGCAGTAAGGACTCCACATCAGAATGGAGTAGCAGAAAGAAGAAATAGAACTCTCAAGGAAGCTGCAAGTACCATGTTAGCTGAAGCTGGATTGCCAAAAAGATTTTGGGCTGAAGCCATCAATACTGCATGCTATACTCAAAATAGATGCATGATCAATAGACAGCTGACAAAGACTCCCTATGAAATATGGACAGGGAGAATGCCAAATGTTGGATATTTTAGAATATTTGGATGTAAATGCTTCATTCACAACAATGGAAAAGACAATCTAAAGGCTTTAGATGCGAAAGCTGATGAAGGTATCTTCTTGGGATACTCAGCTGAAAGCAAAGCCTACAGAGTGCTGAACAAGAGGACTATGGTCACAGAAGAGTCTATCCATGTGGTTTTTGATGAACCTAATGTAAATGGAGAAGACATTGAAGAGTTAGCTGATAAACTAAATCACCAACTATGCGTAAGAGTCCTTATGTTGAAGTCAAGTTTGGAGCAATCAACCAAGATGAAGATGAGATAGTGAATCTCAAAAACACATTTGGAAAATCTACTGACTAAGTGATGATGAGAGAGTGCTCAAGACAACACAAACTGCAAGACACTGAATCCGGCTAACTTACTCCAATCGATGTGAGATGGCCGAGAGACCATCCACCAAAGCTAGTTATTGGAAATGTAAGAGATGGTGTAAGAACCAGATCCAGAGCTCAACAAGAAGTAATGTCCACTTGTTTTATTTCTCAAATAGAGCCAAAAGATGTGTCTCAAGCATTGGATGACACACATTGGATTCAAGTCATGCAAGAAGAGCTGAATCAGTTTGAAAGAAACAAGGTTTGGGAATTGGTGCAAAGACCAACCCATCAAAATGTTATTGGCACAAAATGGTTTTTCAGAAATAAGATGAATGAGGAAGGATCTGTGGTAAGAAACAAAGCAAGATTAGTAGCCAAAGGGTATTGCCAAGAAGAAGGAATAGATTTTGATGAAACATTTGCTCCTGTTGCAAGATTAGAAGCAATAAGGATGTTTCTTGCCTATGTTGTACACAAGAACTTTATTGTATATCAAATGGATGTGAAAAGTGCATTTTTAAATGGATTGTTGGAAGAAGAAGTCTATGTTGAGCAACCTCCAGGTTTTGAGCAGAAGACCATTGGAGATAAGGTGTACAAGCTCAAGAAAGCTCTATATGGATTGAAACAAGCACCTAGAGCATAGTATGATACATTATCTCAATTTCTGACAGATAATGGATTCATCAAAGGCAAAGTGTACATAACACTCTTCAGAATTCAAGATGAAAAAAATGTACTGTTTGTTCAAATATATGTGGATGATATCATTTTTGGATCCACAAACAAAGAGCTGTGTGATAAGTTCTCAAACCTCATGCAAGGGAAATTGGAAATGAGCATGATGGGAGAGCTGACATTCTTTCTAGGACTTCAAGTTAAACAGTTGAAGGATGGAACCTTCATAAGTCAAACAAAGTACACTAGGGATTTAATGAAGAAATTTGGTATGGAAGAGAAGTCTTCTGTGAAAATACCAATGAATACATCAATCAAGATGGGTATAGATGCAGATGGTAAGCCTATAGATCAAACCAGATATAGAGCACTCATTGGATCACTGCTCTATTTAACAGCAAGTAGGTCAGACATCACTTTTGCAGTAGGAGTATGTGCAAGATTTCAATCTGCACCAAAAGAAAGCCATATGACTGCAACTAAGAGAATCATAAGATATTTGAAGGGATGCCAGGAAGTCGGCTTATGGTATCCAAAGGAATGAGGATTCAAGCTAATTGGTTATTTGGACTCTGACTATGTTGGATGTAGGGTTGACAGGAAGAGTACTTCAGGTACATGTCAAATGCTTGGAAACAGATTGGTTTCCTGGTTTAGCAAGAAGCAAAACTCAATAGCCACATCCACATGGTGAAGCCGAGTACATAGCTGCGCACCATTCATTTGTGCCCAAGTCTTATGGATGAGACAGCAGCTGAGAGATTATGAAATTGAAGAAAAAGAGATTCCAATTATATGTGATAACACAAGTGCTATTGCAATCACTCAGAATCTTGTGTTGCATTCAAGAACAAAGCACATTGATGTCAGATATCATTTCATAAGAGATCATGTTGAAATGAAAGACATCACTTTGGAATACATCTCAACGATAAACAAGTTGGTGACATATTCACAAAGCCATTATGTGAATCAAGATTTGAAGAACTCAAGCATGAGCTAGGGTTAATTGAGGTGAGTTAATACTTAGAAGACTCAATGAGAAGAAATAAAACATGAAAAGATAAGAACAGAGCAGATCTTACAAATCAGCCAAGTGAATCACCAGATTGGAAAGTCACCAGATCGAGTTAGTGACGACAACCGAGTCACTATACAAATAGAGAAAAGAAGAGTTGAGAGTCAGTTAAGAAGTAAGTTCGAGTCATTTATGAGCTAAGTGACAAAAACGCGATCGTTTTTAATAAGCGAGAATGCTTTTAAGGATGACGTCGGGCGTAATGATGGCGATTCTGATCAAAAGTCGCACAACAAGCATATGATTGGATATAAATGCTGCCGCATTAAATGCGAGCAATTAAATACTAATCGGCGTGGCAAATCTGAGCCATTGATATTGATCAAAATTTCAAAAACCGAAAGCACGTCCTTTCACAACCCTTATATACTCAATCGTTTAGTTTTCTCTCTCTCATGTTTCTCAAAACTGTTCATCTCTCCAAAGCAAAGAAAGTATTTTTTTCTCTCAAAACCCTACCGGTCTTCAAAGCAAGTTCGTCAAGTTTCGATCGGTAAAAACTCATAAAAATGGCATCAACCTATGATTTCACTAAGCTAGGCAAGCAAATCCACACCGGTTCAACAGTGGATTTCGAAGGGATGATTAAATAGGGTTCCATCAAGAAGATTGCTGATAAAATCGAGAAATCCGGACTGAAACCCTTTCTCAGGATGGAGTTTTAGATGACATATGTTGAAGAAGTAGCACAGTTCTACGTGAACGCTAAAGTTCATGACGAGGGCATCAGATCCTCTGTTCGCAGGAATGATCTTACAATTACTGCTAAAGATCTAGTGGAGCATTGTTTGCTGCCATCTGAAGGTGTGCCGGAGATATTTGAGGCTGATGTAAATTTGGCTGCTGCATGGAAGGAAGTGGCCAGAATGTGCTGCGAAAGTGGTATACACAGCTGACAAGAAGCTGCTGAAGGACGATTATCACAAGTTAATGGATATCATCGCAAAATGTGTGGATATGAAGTTTGGAAGCTTCAATCAGCTATCCAAAACCAAACTGATCGTCATGGCTGTTATCATGGAAGAGAAGAAGATTAACTGGGCTGAATTAATCTACAGCAGACTTTGCCAGAACATTGGCAACAAGTCTTTCAACGAGGATAGATCCTTTGGAGGATCACTGGGCTATGGCCTAGTCATTGGCCATCTAATGGAGGTGAAGGGTGTTCCCCTTCGACATGGAAAATCATTCCATATTAACAAGAAGATGTTTCGGGCCAACTTGTCTGGAGCCCAGAAGAGAGCATACGCCAAGCGGGCAGACACCAGTGAGGGGGAATCAGCTGACCCTGAGGAAACAGTTGTTACCTCCCATCCGAAGAAGAAAGCTGCCCATGCAGCTGGAAAGAAGAAGGTTGTCCCAGCAGCAAAGAAAAAGAAAAACCGCACTGCCCCTACAGGTGAAAGTCACCTACCCCCGCAACCGTGTCCCGCCCCTACAACCGCGGTGGAGAAGGAATCCCTAATACTTTCTCCGGGGAATGAAGAAGAAAGAGGACCGCCAACGCGCGAAAGAAAAGGCATTGCCTCTAAGACAACTCCAAAGGCCTTTACCTTTGAGGAACCAGAGGAAGTAGAACCAGATATTCCTCTGGTGAAAACTAATAGAAGGAGAAGACTCACCAAGCTCTCGGAGCTTGAGAAGACGGCTGAGTCTGCAACTCAGCTGGAGCAAATCACTTAGACTGCGGAAGAAATGCAGTCTCCAGAAGTGCTTGATGAAACCGCCAAATCTACTAAAGGCAATCAGCAGAGGCAAGTTGAAGACCCAGCTGTGGACAGAACAACTGAGGAACAAGAAGCAGCTAAGACAACAGAATCCCCTGTCGACAAGACTATATCTCCACCTGCGACAGACGCTGCTGAGGGTAAAGAGCAACAGAGTTTGCTACCCTCCATTCCTTAAAAGGAAGGGCAACAGGGAGAGGATGAAGATGATGATGTAATCATATGCTCTCCATTGTACCCAGACATCCAAATCGTCTAAGAGCATGGAGGAAATGGAAGCTGAGTCACTCTAAGGTGCAGTTTGAACACCCAGAGTTTATTGATGAGGAAGAGGAACTCTTGAGGTTTCTTGAAGTTGACACAAAGATCTCGCAAGCCCTGGATGAGGATAATCAGTATTAATATCTTTGCAAATTCGGAAGGAAAACGAACAAGCAAGAGCAGCTGAGGAAACATAGGCTCGTGAGAAAGCCAGCATTTGTCCTCTAACTGGAACCAGCGACCACACTCATCCTCATCTTGACATACTTCCAGATAGTGATGAGGACATGGACCTTATTGCTGCACAAGAAAAGTTGGACATGTAGCAAACCATGCGGGAATCCACACTGATGCATGAGAAAGAGCTGATGGAAGGACCAGGAGAGTCTTCCAAATCACAGCTGGAAATTGATCCGTTGGGAGTGGTACAGCAGATTGCCACTGTTATTGCTGCAACCACTTCCCCAGTTCACTCAGAAGACAGATCTAAGGGAATTGGCGATGACACTGGGAACTTGGGCACCCAAGTTGAGCCAACCCCTGCTGAAGGTGTCTTACCACCTGCCCCCACGGTTGAATACTCATTTGACAAAGCCGGGAGTCTGGAGCAGAGTGACCCCACCCTAAGTCACTCAGCTGGTGCGCCAGCTGAGGGGGAAACTCACTCCACTGCAACTAGGTTGGAGGATGCTGCAGATGACTCCACCGTGCAGAAAGGAGGCGAAGTGGAGAATGAACAAGAAAAGGAAACACATCAAGTTGTCACTGACGAAGCTCAGAAAGTTGAGTTTGTCTCAGCTGAAGTGCCAACAGCTCTGCAGACTGAGGACGCTGTTGATGCAGTCGAGGCACAGGATGGATCTTTCCCAGGAGTTAACACTCTGGGCACTAAAAGTGCAATCCACGGAGTTGAGACTCTTGTGGATGCCACTGCAGAAGACCCTAAGACAGCTGCGCCTGTCGAAGGGATTGTACAAGGCCCCGCTGCAGTTGAGACTGCAGAAGATAATGAAGGCCTAAGGGAGGTTGAGATTTCCCTAGGTAAAAATCAAGGAGATAAGAGCATTCCTCAGACCATAATTGCTGATTCAGAGGAGGAAATCAGTGCTCTTCATGACTCCCAGGATGATCCTGATACAACCTTCCTGGGATTTGCAGATGAAGCTGAGTCTACCCCAACTGCACATCAAAAAGACTCAGCTGAGGATGCTCTACCAAGTACGAGCAAGCTAGACCTCAAGGCTACTCGTCAAACATTCAATTTTGATGATGAGCCAAGCCTTCAAGACTCATCATCTTCCGATGACGCTGATGGTGCAACTGAGGAACAACAAATTCATTTAGCAGAATCCACTGAGGCCGAAGAAGCTGTTAAGACAGCTGAGGCTTAGTCAGCTGGCCAAACCACTCAACCGGGCACATCACAGGCACGAGTCACGGTGGAATCTATACCATATGTCCGTGATGATGCATTTGAAGAAACTTTCCCTTTCTCTATTGAGTTGCCTGAACTTGATGAAGAAATAACTCGAGAGCAGCGACGCTTCAACGTCAGACCTGACCTAGTTATTCCCACAGATACTATCGTCCCAGCAGACTTTGATTTTGATGTCGCTTGGCCGCCAGCTGAGACCAAGGTGACAGCTGAGGTACGAGAGTTCTTCAAGACAATCTTTGCAGAGATTAAGAAGATAGAATGGCACTAGGCCACATTGGATATGCGGCTGGACAACAAGGATGCCACTCTTACGGCCGATCTGCGTGGAATAGTGGTTAGAATCAGGGAATGGTGTCAACAACATGGTACAATGCGACTAGAACAAGTCAGATATTTCAAGGCATTGTACAACAAAATGTTGATCTGGAGCGCTGATAATGCTGACATGAAGAGGAGGATGCAAGAAAATATTGATAGAATGCATGCCTCCCACAACACCGAAATGGAATGCGCGAGAATTTCACAAGAAAGAACTTCTGCGCGTAGAGGAAAATATGAATAACAAATTCAGCCTTCTCATGGCTGAAATGAAGCTGGTGGCAGCTGAATCCAAAGTCACCCGCTCAAAATTTCATACAGCATACTCCGCAGCAGACTCCAAGCAAAACTCAGCTATCAGCCGCCTAGATTTCATGCTTGCTGGTATGTTCCCAGGGGTTCCTCTCTCCTTTGATGATGCCAAAAAGGGGGAGAGGAATACTTGAAGATGTTGAAAGTGGTCACGAATGAGAAAGAGAAGGATGCAATCTGTTGAGAAGAAGAATAAAAAAATTGAAAAAGAAGAAGAAAGAAAAGGAAGAGCGATTGAGGAAGGTTCAAAGGATATGACTCTAAAGTTTGTCTTGTAACCCTCAACAAGGCCTTGTCATAGCTGACATAATAAGAAAACTTCCAGTAACTCTGCCGCTCCAACACTCTGTTGTACCGATGACTGAGAAGAGAAAAATTATAGAAGTAGGGATGAAGGAGGTCGAAGGAAAAATGGATGCCCTTGTGATGGATATATTGAAACAATATGGAGGCATTCCGGCAGGTAAAGACACAGATGCCATTCCAGACGACAGAGACGAGCCACGATCAGTGGAAAAATTCAAAACGCTCGAATCCGAGGGATACTTCAAAAATATGTCCATAGCCCAAGCTTGGGACTTGTACTGGGAGAAAGGTCTAAAGCTATGTGAAGAAGCTGATAGACAGTATACTACAAACAACCAGTCAACTGGTAAGAAGAAGACTCCAGTACAATATATGCCCAGCGGAAGAGGAAGGAGTGGTGGAGGTAGAGGTTTTCGACCTAGACCTATACCCAAAAACATTGAATATGTAGATCCCGGGAAAAAGGAAAGGATCTTGGGCCGATATGACGAAGTAGCCAATCGGGAAAGTAGGAAGAATGCCGACTATGTCAAAAGAATTGAAGAAGAAAACAAAAGGCAAGATCACCATTTGTGGGAAGAAAGGCAAGAAAGAAAGAGAAAGAGCGATCCGAAAGAGAGAATACGAGAAAAAGAAGCGCAACCAAGATGAAAAGAAGAGAAAAGAGCAGAGGACGACAGAAGAAGAAGAAAGAGGATAAAAGGCGATGAAGTGTTGTTGTCCACCCCTTCATGTGTTTTACTATTGTAAATACATATGTATGTAAGTCTTCTGTACGTTGAATAAGAAATCTGTAATTTCTATACTTTTGCTTAGATATAGAATGCTATGTTTGCTATGATACTCATTGTAAACAATTGTGTAAAGAACAAGAATGATATGATCAATAAAAAGATTGATTCTACTTATACATTCTCTGTTTCTACATTGTCTATATATATCTTTGCTATTTATATTTTGTATGTATGTTTTAAGTTTTGGCATCATCAAAAAGGGGGAAATTGTTGGGAAATTTATTGTTTAGATTTTGATGAATGCCATGTAAAACTTAGACTAGAAAGTTGGCACCCCATTTTCCTTGTAATTTGCATTGTAATAGATAGAACATGCATTTGTCTGAGTCAAGTCGATTTATGCCTGGATATACAAGAAGTCAATCAAGATCGAAATGAAAACTCATTGTGAAACAACCGAGTATGGCAATGAGCGTAAGTCAAGAACTCGATCAAGGAGTATCACCGATACAATCTATTTGTGTGAAGTGTCGGTCAAGTCAACTCAAGAAGCAAAGTCTCAAGTTGAAGTGACAGATGAGTCACCCATTTATTGGAAGCTAACTCGAAGTCACCTGGGGAAGTTAGAGAAATGCAGTCAAGTCAAGACAACTGAAAAGAATCCGTTGCACAGAAGTCAAAAAGCTTACTTAAATAAGTAATACTTCCATGCCGCCATGTCTTAAAGTGTTCGATCCCCCGAAGCGTGCAAAAGGAATAAACCAATGGGAAGATCTGCGCGCCTCGTGTCGACTACGAAAAGTGAACATTCATTTAATACGAGGAAATGTCAACATCAAGGATTGCAACAAGACAAGCCAACGAACACAAGTGACTTTTGAAAATTAGCATATCTCTTCAACGGGTAGATTTTTGAAAGTTCACTATAAAAGGCTGAGGAATCTCATTGAGAGAAGGTTACACGAACCACGAGCAATCAAACATTTATTCACATTGTAACCGCAAAATATTCTCAAGTTATTCAAGCAAATCCTCAAGCCTAAATTTGAAGGAAATCGATCCAACACCAAGTCGAGAAGGAAAACAACTTCAAACTGTTGAAGAGGAAACTTTTGAAGAATCAAAAAGGGGTCTACATTCCAAGGAGGATTGTAGAAAGGTTCAAGGTCGAACCAGTCTCAAGTTATTGGAGGGCTTCGTGATCAAATTCAAGAAGCTTGAGCAAGCAAGTGAAGTCAAAGCAAAGCACCGCCTGTGAAGAAAGCTCGAGTCGGACGAGAAGGTTGTGTGACCAAGCATCTCCGATCGAGTCCCAAAGGATCAAGTCATTTGTGTGATCAAGACTTGTATATGGGTGATAACCACTTTGTACTCGATCAATACTTAGTGGATTCCTCCAGGGAGTTGGAGAAAGAGAGGAGTAGAAGAATTACCCCATCTTCAAACCTCTATAAAAATTATTGTGTCATTTATATTTCAACATTTTTATTTCGCATATCATTTTATATCTCACGATAATTTGCTATCCAACTGATAATTAACAAAGTGTTAAAACCAAGTGTTAAAATCAAAGTTTAATCAAATTCAAGGGTGTTAAGTCTTCAGTTGAAAATCTCATCACAGCCAAGTTCAGTAGCAGACTAAGCAGCTGAGTTATTCTATCAACAACTCAATCGAGTCGTTGAGTGGCTAACTTCTATTTGGTTAACTAACTTAGTTTGTCTCCTCAAGGACATAATTTGTGAATTAACTGTTATTTTAAAATGACTAAAATCGAAAAGTTGGTAAGATTTATTCAAACCCCTTCTAAACCTTACTCACACCCTTGTGACCTACATAATCAAAATCATTAAACATAGAAAGGATGTCATCAGCAATATTGCCGAGATAAGAGAAGTCCACGGTGCCGTTCTTCAACTTGTAGTATAAGGTGATATTATGTTTCGATCTGATCTTTCGCATATTCCGCTCTCCTTAGCTAGCTAGGACTCCTTCTTTAAAAAGAGATTTTTAATGATTCTGGTGCTGACACATCTAACTTCGTGCATATTTTAATACTACTCCTTAATATGGCTATATACATATTTTTTTCTTTATGACAAAGCAATTAAATTTATATGTTTTAAATATAAACAGTATAGTCTTATTATACATTTTGTATAAACTATAAAAATATAACCAAACAAAGCTTAGGGTTTCGTCATTGCTTACGAAAGCAAGGCCTGATATATCGGTCCGTGAAGTCGGCTCACCCACTATATTACCCAATACCCACTATATAACACACCTTTCACAGCACACAAATATCATCTCTATTCTCCCATCGATCTATCTTCCCTTCTATTGCCCATCAATATTCTCGGAGTTATCGATTCATCAAAAGCTCTCTTTCAAGGTAAATCATCTTACTGTTATTTGAGTTCATCTCGATTGATTGATCTAGTGTATAGTTTTTTTTTTTTTTTTTTGTGTAATAGATTGGTTAGATCAATACTGCGGTTTATTGGTCAATTTTCTCTGCGACCACCGTCGTATCTGTTTAATAGGAGAGATCGGAGTTGGAAATACGCGATATTGAATTGGATCTTGGTTTATGGTGCGCATATAAACCGGATTTTGATTATTGATCAAATATTAGGTTTCTTAATTTGTTCGATTTGTTTGTGAGGTCGGATTTATCTTTCCGGGGTGATCAGGATCAGAAAGTTAGAACTGAAATTGATGTTACGGTTTTTATATTATGTATCTGATTGTGAAAATTTGTTGGAGTGAATACGCTTCGTCTTCTGAAGTAAGAACTCGATCGTGTTTCCCCTTGCTTATCGATTACCATTCCTGAAAGATGAAGGTTCTTGTTTTCGTGTAGAATATGAGTTTTGGTTTTGTTTCCCGCTGATTTAAATAAATTGGTAGACACCGTATTTTCCTTCGAATTTGAATTTTTTTCATTAGAAGGTGAAGACAAAAAGGTTGAAGCAACTCATGAGTCAAGGAAATTGTTTTTTAACATTTATTTTCCTTATTATTGCTTTTCCTGCCCTGTTTTTTTAACTTCATTTTCCTTAAAATTATTGCTATTTTCCTGGCTTGTTTGTTAACTTTATTTTCATTAGAATTATTGCCTTTTCTGGTCAACTCTTTTTATTCTGTTGAATATTGCATACAAGTTGTAATTGCTGACATCCTTCTTCCATTTATATAAGGATACCGCTATTAACACCTCTAAAACCTATCAATACACCCTATTTCTTAATACACCTCACATTCTTTTTCTAAAATAACTTATTTACATAATACACCCCCTAAAATTCCCAAATTTACCCTTTCCCCAATTAAATCCCAAATTTTTCCCCAAAATATAAACTCACCTAATACATACACTCAAATCCCAACATAAACATTCTTCCAGAAAAAAAAGTCCCAACACAAACGCACGGTGAAAATTTCCCAGAAATGATGAAAAGTTGAACAAAAAAATCTTCACTATTTAGTGCAAATTTCTTGATTTGACTTTTGAATGAAAAATTAAAGAGTATATATATATATATATATGTATGTGTACCATCATTTTTCTTGGTATAAATATTGTGCAGGAAATTTTGTTTTCATGCTTTGAATTTACTGAAGAAATTTTGTGTAATTGTAAGATTAGTTAAATCTCTGCGCAAGATCTCTATTTTAATCTTCTACTCCTACAAAAGGCTGAACGTTAATAGAGTTTTCAATTTTACAAAAAGTGAAGAAGAAGAATAATGTGGGTTGGGGGTAGGGAATAAGATTATAAGGTTTAAAAAATATGGTGTGTATTTAGAAATTTGGTGGGTGTATGTAGAAAGTTGGCAGGGTATTAAGGACATTTTTGACTTTTCAATTAATTGTTTTTTTTTTGTAATTAAAAAGAGAGGGGTGTATTAATAGTTTTTATTCTGTTGAATATTGCATACAAGTTGTAATTGCTGACATCCTTCTTCCATTTTATATAATTCAGATGCAGATCTTTGTTAAGACCCTAACAGGCAAGACCATAACCCTCGAGGTTGAGAGTTCTGACACCATTGACAATGTCAAGGCTAAAATCCAAGATAAGGAAGGTATCCCTCCAGATCAGCAGAGGCTAATCTTTGCTGGTAAACAACTCGAAGATGGCAGAACTCTCGCAGATTACAATATCCAAAAGGAGTCCACCCTTCATCTCGTGCTCCGCCTGCGTGGTGGCATGCAAATTTTCGTGAAAACCCTCACTGGAAAAACCATCACCCTAGAGGTTGAAAGCTCAGATACCATTGACAACGTCAAGGCGAAGATCCAGGACAAGGAAGGTATCCCTCCAGATCAGCAACGATTGATTTTTGCCGGGAAGCAACTTGAGGATGGCCGAACCCTCGCGGATTACAATATCCAAAAGGAGTCTACCCTTCACCTCGTCCTCAGGCTTCGTGGTGGGATGCAAATCTTTGTAAAGACCCTTACTGGTAAAACCATTACCTTGGAAGTCGAAAGCTCAGACACCATTGACAATGTCAAGGCAAAAATTCAGGACAAGGAGGGTATTCCACCAGACCAGCAGAGATTGATCTTTGCTGGCAAACAGCTTGAGGATGGGAGGACCTTGGCAGATTACAATATTCAAAAGGAATCGACTCTTCATCTTGTCCTGCGATTGAGGGGTGGAATGCAGATTTTCGTGAAAACGTTGACTGGAAAGACGATTACTTTAGAAGTTGAGAGCTCAGACACAATTGACAATGTCAAAGCTAAGATTCAGGATAAGGAAGGGATTCCTCCAGACCAACAGCGTTTGATCTTTGCGGGTAAGCAGCTCGAAGATGGTCGGACTCGCAGATTACAATATCCAAAAGGAATCGACTCTTCATCTCGTGCTGCGATTGAGGGGTGGAATGCAAATATTTGTGAAAACGTTGACCGGAAAGACTATTACTTTAGAAGTTGAGAGCTCAGACACAATTGACAATGTCAAAGCTAAGATTCAGGA
Organism: Rehmannia glutinosa; assembly: GCA_016081115.2. NCBI lineage: Eukaryota > Viridiplantae > Streptophyta > Magnoliopsida > Lamiales > Orobanchaceae > Rehmannia > Rehmannia glutinosa. The sequence continues at coordinate 70,949,302 of CM071931.1, read as the reverse complement.
TAAGGAAGGGATTCCTCCAGACCAACAGCGTTTGATCTTCGCGGGTAAGCAGCTCGAAGATGGGAGGACTCTTGCTGATTACAATATTCAGAAAGAGTCTACCCTTCATCTGGTGTTGCGTTTGAGAGGTGGGATGCAGATTTTTGTGAAGACTTTGACTGGGAAGACGATAACTTTGGAGGTGGAGAGCTCTGATACGATTGATAATGTGAAGGCGAAAATTCAGGATAAGGAAGGGATCCCTCCGGATCAGCAGAGGCTCATCTTTGCTGGGAAGCAGCTCGAAGATGGGAGGACTCTTGCGGATTATAATATCCAGAAGGAATCTACTTTTCACCTTGTGCTTCGTCTCCGTGGTGGTTGTTTCTGAGGGGTAGAATGCTGTTTCCATGTGTCAAGAATATTTGCTTCTTAAATGTTTGGCTATGTTTGCTGTGGTTTCTGTTTTCATAATACTGCCCTTTGTTTTGAATGCTTGTGTTTGGATTTTCTGAGTACGAGCTGCTAGATGGAATAAAGTGCTTCTTGTTTTGAAAGCGCAAATTGAACTCTTATGATGTTGATATGAAAGCGTAACTCTTCTCATTAGTGCACAAATTTTGAGATATTGCATGAATTTATCTCATTTGAAGCATATTATATATGATATCGTGTGTGTGTATTACTGTGATTATTAAGTTCAATTTCTTTGGTCTTGGTGCTCAGTTCTAACACCGCGTAGATAGTTTAACCATTTGAGATCCCTGTTCAATGTGGTTTTATCATATTGAGGAAATGATGGGTTTTAGCCTTTTTTGACCCAAGCCAAAGTTTTGTCTTTTATTTTTATTTTCCAATTTTACCCTTTAGAATTCAACCCTTTGAAAGTCGTTTTAAAAAAAATGACTAGTTTAGTAAAACGACTATTTTAAATTTATTTTGACCTATAGGCTATAATTTTCTTTTAAGGTTGTTTTACAAGACTTGGTCGTTTTTGTAAAACAACTAGTCATTTTAAAAATATTGTAGTAATTCTTCCGAAATGACTAGAGTCGTTATACAAGACTGTAGTCGATTTCATAATGTAATTAGTTCAAATTAATTTGCATTATTATCGAATGACATACTATCAACTATAAAAATAATATATCGTATTTCACATTATAAGTACGCGATTTACAATAATGTGTTGAGAACCAAACTCTTAACATTATAATGAATAAATGAATGAACATGACAATTCAATTTGCATTATTATCGAACGACATACAATTAATTATAAAAATAATATACCGTATTTTACATTACAATCAGTGAACATCATTGTACACAATTTACCAAAACAACTAGAGTTGTTCTACAAGACTATGGTCATTTTAAAAAAATGACTTGGGTCTTTTTGAAAAGACTGTAGTCGTTTTCATAAATTGTAATAAATCCAAACTAATTTGCATTATTATCTAAACGACATAATATTAACTATAAAAACAATATACTATGTTTTACATTCTAAGTATGTGAATTATAATAATGTGGAGAATCTAACTCTTAACATTACAATGAATATGACGATGAACATCATTATATACAATTTATCATACTCTACTAATATCCAAGTGTATTTGTATTTTAGATTCTAAATATTCGACTTACAATAATGTTCGATAATAAAACTTCTAACATTATATAAATAAAACTAAATCATAATTATAAAATTTTAAGCCATATCTGACTTGATTCCAAAAATTTATAGAAATTTAATAATACAAAAAAGATATGCAAATTTACAAAAATAACTAGAGTTGTTTTACAAGACTATAGACATTTTTGTAAAATATTTTGAGTCTTTATGAAAAGATTATAGTCATTTTGTCAAAACGACTCTTGTCTTTTTGAAAAGACTATAGTCGATTAAATTGTAATAAATTCAAATTAATTTGCATTATTATCTGAACGGCTAATATTAACTATAAAAATAACACAAAAATTTGTGTGAGACCATCTCACGGATCTAAATTTTTGTGACGGATCTACTTCCAATATCATTGCGACAATTTTAGAACATAAGCGATGCAAATTTTGTTAATGATATGTAACACTGACTTGACGCATAGCATGTAGACCCGATTCAAAATGCAGCAACCACCATTTTAATTTCAGATTAAGCTTTACAATTAATAAAAAAAACATTAAAAAAATAGAAAGAAGCTTGGCGCACATTTTGGCATGCACATTGTCCACTTTCTACAGTAGTATTTACTATTTTGGTTATCTTTATTTCTGTTATATTTTTTTCATTTTCTTTAACCATAAAACGGCCATGTGGCGTATATCTTTAGTAAGGCTCATATTAAGATGAAAATAATTCTTTAAGTAGAATGCAAAAAATATAAGCTGTTAAAAAGAGTGGTTTTTACAAATTTATCATGAAATATATATACAATTTAAAATTTTAAAAACTATTTACTATCTCCGTTAAAAGTTGTTATATCCTTTAAAATTGTTACATTTTACGTACTTTAAAATTATTACTTACTCTTCCTTTTAAATACGACTTTTTACTCATAAAATTAATGTATTAATTTATATTCAAAAAAATATTATAATTTCTTGAACAAGTATTACTTACTATATCCTTTATAAACTTATACACTATTACTTTTAAAATAGTATTTTTACTTAAAAATTATTACTCACTAATCATTTTAGAAGTATTATTTCTTGTTTGAGAAGTATCCTTTTTTACTCGAGAAATATTATTTTTTATTATAAAAGTATTACTTACTACATCTTTTTAGTATTATATGTTATTTCCTTTAAAACTAATACTTTTTACTCTAAAAGTAATACTTTTTACTTAAAAAATACTACTTGTTACTTGTCCTTTAGAAGTATTAACCTTTACTTGAAAAGTATCATTTATTACTCGAAAATTATTACTTTTTATTATAAGAATATTATTAACTACATCTTTTAGTATTACATGTTATTTCCCTTAAAACTATTACTTTTTTACTCTAAAAGTAATACTTTTTACTTAAAAATATTATTTGTTACTTTTCCTTGAGAAGTATTAATATTTATTCGAAAAGTATTATTTAGTATTCGAAAAATATTATTTTTTATTATAAAAGTATTACTTACTATATCTTTTAGTATTATATGTTATTTCCTTTAAAACTATTACTTTATACTCTAAAAGTAATATTTTTACTTAAAAAATATTACTTGTTACTTTTCCTTTAGAAATATTAATCTTCACTTGAAAAGTATCATTTATTACCCAGAAAGTATTACGTTTTATTATAAAAGTATTACTTACAACATCTTTTAGTATAATATGCTATTTCATTTAAACTATTATTTTTTACTCTAAAAGTAATATTTTTTACTTAAAAAATATTACTAACCGTTTTACTCTTAGAAATATTCATTTTTAGTTGAAAAGTATCATTTTTTACTTGAAAAGTATTAATTCTTATTATAAAAGGATTACTTACTATATTTTTAAAGTTATACACTATGTCCTTTAAAGCTGTCACTTTTTACTTGAAACATAATATACTTTATTTTAAAAGTATTACACTACTACTATTTTCTATATTTATTAAATTGATGCATTTTCCCTTTAATAGTGAGGTTTAAAGTCAATGGAAGTTGTACCCTTCTATGTGCTATTACCTTGCTGACAAAAACTCAAAAAGAAAAAAATATGTGGCACTCTTAGAAGAAAATAAAAAATAGAGGTAATTTTTAATTCTCACTGGGTGGCATTACTGCCCATTTGACTTGTTTAATTGAGATTAATATAACTGGTGAATACATATTTAGCTCTTTTGCGAAAATCGATGATTAATGTGAGCTGCTAGAATCGCCGGTGGTGGAATGCGAGCTGCGTGATGGATAATAAGAAGTTTCCAGAGGATGCTTGGAGTGAGACCGCCTATTCTTGGGTATTATTGGATAAGCCTTGGAGTTGGGGCCCCGTCTCATGGATTTAGATCCGTGAGACGGTCTCACAAGAGACTTGCTCTAAAAATAATATACTATGTTTTGCATTCTAAGTATGGGACTTGCAATAATGTGGAGAATATAACTCTAATGTTACAATGAATAAGATGATGAACATCATTATATACAATTCATCATACTCCACTGATAATATACAAGTTTATTGTATTTTAGATTCTAAATAATGACTTACAATGTATAATGTATTTTAGATTCTAAATATTGACTTACAACGTATAAGTTGAGAAATAAATACAACAATACATAAGTTGGAAGAGGAGTTCCATTACTAAGTATCCAATTGATTGGTTTGAATAAACTAAATCATAATTATAACATTTTACATCGTGTTTGGCTCAATTTCAAACTATTTCGTCCAAAAATATATATAAACAAACATACAATACAAATAAAGATGCAAATTCACATTATCTTCTTCTTGTGGATGCTCTACTAGAACCTTGATCATAAGGGTTTATACAAACCAGGGGGCTTAGCCCACCTGGCCACCAAAAGGGACTTAAAGTCTCTTGTGGGGTGGAGGTCAGGGCATATGCGAGCCGATGAAGATTTGGTGGGAACTCATACTGAATAACATCTGTGTGAGTTCGATTTGAGGAGAGATCAACTATTATTAATGCATGCACATCTCGCGATTTGAGCAATTTACGATATAGATCATGATATGAAGTGTATGAGAATATTGGAATTTCACGTACTATTTCATCACTTCGACTTTGTTTCTATATCTATTTTATTTAATCATCATTAATAAAATCTCCAAAATAAAATATAGCAGTACATATTATTGAGTCCAAATTTGTATTAAAACAATAAGATTTTAGAAAGTTGGCAAATATTTAATTAATAATGAATTGAATGTAATAGTTTCTATGAAATTCAAATTTTACAATATGGCAATCGGTCGCCCTACCAGTCGCCCTAGCCAAGATCAGATGATTTTAAACATTGCACCAGACAAGAATATCTCTTTTATAACTTTATCATTTTTTTGTCTTTGTTATGTGGGTTTTGGTCTTCTTTTTGTAGACAAAATTCAAATAAGAGGAGCATATATTGGAATTCAAATCTTGGAGCTCTTCTACAAATAGATGAAGAAGATTGAAGGATCTATAAAACAATAATACACAATTCTACAACATAACAAGAAAATCTCAAAGCAAATTTCTTAAGTCTTTCATTTTCATATCTTGTTGTAATAGCCTAAGCACTACACTTTCACATCTTACTTATTAGACTTTCTTTCTTATTTAAACTTGCACTTTCAAAGTTGTATACATTCATTTGAGGTGTAATCTTGATTGATCAAAATCATCCAAACCAATACTTATTTGTTAAGTGTTGTTTTGGTGAGAACACACTTGGTTGATTAGACAAGGTGTTGAATACTTTGGTACTCTTGAAAGTTGGTGTAAGAAGGGCTTGGTGCTCTTCTAGTTTCTTAAAAGTTTAGTACGGAACGATAATCTTTTTAAAAATTGCAAGGGAGATTATGTTTTTCTTTAAAAAAAAAGCTATATTGTTTAAGAAAAGTATCCATGTCAAATATATATTTTTTTTTATTATACTTCAGTCCTTATTTTTCATTTATTTTTAAGGAAAGCTATTAGTCACATTATTTCAATGTCTTTATTCAATACAACTATGAGTAACAGTAACTACAACAACATCTAAATAATAGGGATAATTATAACAATAAAAAAAACCAAGGTTCGGGCTAATTATAAAAAAATCCAGAGATTTTTAAAAAACGCAAGAATCTTGAAACACTATTTAAGAAATTGGAGCCGTAAATACAAGGCTCAATCAACTTGTCGGCTCACCCTCTACGCTACTTGTCATCCGATCTAGGTTTGGAGCTAATATTGAGCAAGTAATATCTTCTTCATGTCATGATTCATCGTGTAGTTTTTCGGTTGTTTGCGCAATTCTCTTGTAATTACTTATTCCAGTTTTAAATGTGTGCTTTCCAGTTGTTATTTAATTATGTAATACAATTATGTTTTTCATTAAGTACTCATGTTGTAGGTTTAATTATTTAACTTTGTTTTAATTCATTTAATGTTTTATATTCGATTGTGTTATTTAGAATTCCAATTTTAATTTTCAAAGCAAATATCTTTGAAAATGGTGTATGTATTTTATAATTTATAAAAATAATTTTGAATATTCATAAATAGAAAAAAAAAAATGTAGGTGTCAATAAAAATGGTCCCTACACATTTGACACAATAAAAAGAAAAACACTTTGTTTTAGGCGTTCTTCCTATTGGCGCCTACAATTAAAATTTTAACAACCTCCAAATGTAGCAAATATGTAAATTTCAGTTGTAATTACAATATTCTATTAAATTAGCTGAGTCTGGATATTGGGTAAGTTTTTTTATTATAAAAAATTAAATGATTTTCGTTTTCATCATCACATGAGCAAAAATCATTCTTTTTGCAAGAAATAAAAAAGGCGTGGATTTAAGGCTAAATTGACTGAATATTACAAATACGCCAAAGTTACATTTTTTGTGATATTTGGCAACCTTGTTAATAAACGTGTAGGCGCCAATGAGATTAGTCTCTTTAAGGTGGACGATATCATCTGCAAAGTCTATCGTAGTAGGCGTCATTACCATTGGCGCCTATCTTTCTGACTCAAACCATTTATATCCCTCACTACGCTTTATTCCAACTAGGATTGTAAACAAATCAAAACGGCCAAATATAAATATATTCTATTTGTGTTCTCCTGATTCACATAATATTCTTATTCGATTTCTTTTAATATCCAAATACCAAAATGGCATAACAGAAAGTACGAGGAAACATACACGGGATGGGTTACTGAAGAACATTGAAGTACGAAATATTGGCAATGAACAATCCCAATAGAGATTATTTTATCACAGGGTATATTGGAAGTTCTATTCCTCAAGGAGCACACAAACACAAGCGGTAGAGTTTGGTTTGAGTTTTTAAATATCAAATTTATGTACACTTCATTGGTCGTTCTATTCCTTAAAGGGCACACAAGCACTGAGCATGTGCAGTAAAGTAATTCATGTACACTTATTTCAAAAAATGTAGCAACCACGTAACCTTCTTTTGCTCAATGCAATATTATGTGTATTCCTATTTTTTTATGTAACACCTAAATACATATTCTTTTGTATTACTAATTTTATTCACGTTAATTTTCAATCTTTATAAAAATTCCAGGTTGCCTTGCAATTTAATCCCCAATATTATGAAAGAAATTAAACAACTTTAGTTCTTCATATGATTGTTAAAAGAGTGTCGATTTTAATAGGGATAATCATATTTGGATTATGTATTTAGTTTGATTTGACTTATTTTAATTTAATCCAATTGCGTTCAATTTCTTTTGATGACATATTTTTTTACCTTACTATGATAATTAGGTCCAAATTATCATGTTCTGGGCGTTCAAAATTTATGCGGTTTCCACTTCCTTATTCTTAAAAGTAAAGGATTCTCCAAAACTTAAAAAATAATTTTGTTATAAATTCCTTAACGCCAAGTAAGAAGAAGATAGTGACAATCACCAAATAAAACAAGAGAATAATTAATACATGAGTTCATGGAAGAACTTTCTAAGTTATATTACTGTTTTTCCCAGTTTACATTGGAAAAAGTTCTATGATAATTTTTATTTAAGTTCTTGTCATCTGGTTTTTGGGTTAAAAAATTATTTATTATTTCACCCACTAAGTTTTAATTTATGTTATACATAAGTACAAGTTTAATTAGTCTTGCAAATTATAATTCAAGACTAAAATACAATTCATGGTGTGAACAACATTTAAAATATACACAAATTTATTCAACACTAATTTCAAATAATTAAAATCTTGATTTAATTTGAATAAAAAATCATAAGGATCACGTGCATCTTACTAGTTTGTACAAATGTCCAGACTCTCCATATATAACAATGTTTAAATTTTCCTATCATGTAACTTTTGAAATTGTACTTCACTGGCCATATAATAAACTCTATTTTGATGTATATCTTATAATTTCTTAAAAGTGTAGTAAGGAACGATAATCTTTTTAAAAATTGCATGTGCGGTTATTTTTTTTAAAAAAGCTATATCATTTAAGAAAAGTATCCATGTCAAATATATATTTTATTATTATCCTTATTTTTCATTTATTTTTAAGGAAGGCTATTAGTTACATTATTCCAATGTCTTTATTCAATACAACTATGAATAAATAGGGATAATTACAACAAAAAAGAAAAAACGAGGTTCGGGCTAATTAAAAAAAAAATCCAGAAATTTTTAAAAATCGCAAGAATCTTGAAACGCTATTTAAGAATTTGGAGCCAGAAATGCAATGCTCAAGCAACTTGCCGGCTCACCCTCTATGCTACTTGCCACCACGATCTAGGTTTGGAGCTAATGTTGAACAAGGAATATCTTCTTCATGTCATGATTCATCGTGTAGATTTCCGGTTGTTTGCGCAATTCTCTTGTAATTATGTATCTTATTCCAATTTTAAATATGTGCTTTCCAGTTGTTATTTAATTATGTAATACAATTCTATTTTTTATTAATTACTCGTGTTGTAGGTTTAATTATTTAACTTTATTTTAATTCAGTTGTTATTTAACTTCTTCATGTCATGATTCATCGTGTAGTTTTCCGGTTGTTTGCGCAATTCTCTTGTAATTATGTATCTTATTCCAATTTTAAATGTGTGCTTTCCAGTTGTTATTTAATTATGTAATACAATTCTATTTTTCATTAAGTACTCGTGTTGTAGGTTTAATTTTTCAACTTTATTTTAATTCAGTTAATGTTTCATATTCGATTGTGTTATTTAGAATTCCACTTTAAAATTTTAGCAAATATGCTGAAAATGGTGTATGTATTTTATAATTCATATAAATAATTTTGAATAATCATTGTAGGTGTCAATAAAAATGGTGTCTACACATCTGACACATTAAAAAGAAAAAGAAAAACTTTGTTGTAGGTGTCCTTCCTATTGGCGCATACACTTAAAATTTTAACAACCTCCGGACGTAGCAAAAATGTAAATTTCGGTGGTAATTACAATATTCTGTTAAATTAGCCGAATTTGGATATGGGCAAGTTTTTTTATTATAAAAAAATTAAATGATTTTCGTTTTCATCATCACATGAGCAAAAATCATTCTTTTTGCGAGAAATAAAAAAAGCGTGGATTTAAGGCTAAATTAATGAATATTGCAAATATGCCAAAGTTACATTTTGTGTGATATTTGGCAACCTTGTTAATAAACAACATGTAAGCGCCAATGAGATTAGCCCCTTTAAGGTAGACTCTACCATCTGCAAAGTTGATCATAGTAGGCTTCATTACCATTGGCGCATATCTTTTCGCCCCACACCATTTATATATGTTCTGCGTTTTCTTCCAACTAGGAGTGTAAACAAATCAAAACGAGTCAAATATAAATATATTCCATTGTGTTCCCGATTTACATAATAATCTTATTCGATTTCTTTTAATATTCAAATACCAAAATCAAATTTTATTCTTATTTGAAATATATTCTAATATATAAGAACAAATTTGAATATTCCAAAATTAGAATTGAGACAACAAAAAATCACACATTCATTACGTTAATTGAAACTAAAGTTGAACGATATTATAAACAATATATTAAAATTTTAATACAAATATTCGAATTGATTGGTATACATTCAAGTATATTTCAAATAAAAACAAGAATTAATTTTTGTATTTGAATATTAAAAGAATTGGAATAAAAAACAAAAAAAACAATTTGTGTAAGCGGGCCAATGTGATAGCGCCTACAATATTCAGCCAAATTAGTTGACAGTTGTATATTAGGAAAGTTTTATCACATAACCATAGGAACTAGAAATTGATTTTTTATATTAGGCAAGTTCCAAAACAAGTTTACACTCTGTCTATAAAAGAAACGAAGTTTTTCGGATTAATTCTATCTAATGTAATTAGAATTAATGTGGCGAGTAAAAATCGAGTTCAAATAAACATTGAACTCTTCTCCCACTCCTCATAGTATTAGGACAGTAGAAGCTTGTTAATTATAAATACAAACTCTATTCATTATATTTTCAGTTCAGAATTACGATAATTCATTCAGCGAGTAAAATCGAGTTCAAATAATTAAACATTAAGCTCTTCTCCCACTCCTCATAGTATTAGGATAGTAGAAGCTCGTTTATTATAAAAACATATTAACGCTATTCATATATTTTCACTGCAGACTTACGAGAATTAATTCATTCAGCGTAACAGAGTTTTTAGTTGCTGTTGTTGATCACTTGTGACGATAGACGATAATCCATACGCCTTCATCATTGATGAATTACTGAATGATGATCATTCTCATAATTGTTTTGAGAATAATAATCAATACGATGAACTACTGAATGATGATCATTCTTATCAATCTCGATACATGCTTCTCAATGTGATCAGTAAAGGGTCGAAATGCGGGATTGTATACCAAGCTCAAGATATGAATACTGGCGAAATCGTGGCTGTAAAGCCACGAGTTTCATGGGCTTTCTCGACCAATATTGAGAGAAATCAGAATTCTCAAGTACCTTCGGCGTCATCCATCCATTGTCCAATTCAAGGATACTATCGTGGAAGACCGTGACCGTGTTTTTGAAGTGATGGAGTACATTGAGAACGATCTCGAAAGATTGATGACGTCAAGAACAGTCGTCCTTTCACCCTGAGCGAGGTTAAATGCCTATGAAACAACTGCTCGAGGGTCTCGCATTTCTTCGTGAGAATGGGGTGGTGCATAGGGATCTAATGCCCTCAAACATTCTCATCAACCAAGTTAGAGGTCAGTTGAAAATCTGCGATTTCGGTTTTTCACGCTATTTTGGGAAGGCATCGGGATCGTATACTCCTGGCCTAGTCACTCTATGGTATAGAGCCCCGAGTTGCTTCTTGGAGCGAAAGAGTATTCATGTGCAATTGATATGTGGTCAGTGGGTTGTATAATGACGGAATTGTTGTTGAAAGAAGTGCTTTTCCGAGGAAATAGTGAAATTCAACAACTTAAGAGTATATACATGCTTCTTGGCACACCTGATCATCATGATATTACTTGCCTTGGATTTTCGAGTACATTTCATAGTGCTAAGCGACCATATAATCATGAGTTGCGATTAAAGTTTGCTATTGCTACTTATTTTAATGGAGCTCCATTGCTTACGGAACGCGGATTTGATCTGCTCGAGAAGCTTTTGACTCATGATCCGCTCAAGAGAATAACAGCAAGAGCGGCTCCACATCATGATTGGTTTAAAGAGTATTACAATTTTTTAAACTTGACAGATTTAGAATAGTTTTTCAATTATTTGATCTACATTAATTGTATGAGGACCATGATATAATATCGGTTTGTAAAAGATAGGGATGGAGTCTTTAACCTTTCACTGCCAATATTAATTTGATTTGTTGTTAGCAGTACAATGTACCTTCTTATTAATATACTTGTTAGTTACTTTTGTAGTTTTATTGCTCTTTTTTAATGATCTTCTCTTACTTGATCATACAATTCGCCTGTGTAAATATGTAATGAGTTTAGTCTCAATTGACTAAAAGTAAAAATAAATACAAATATTCCTAATTTCATCATTTAAAGTTAAGTTGTTTATATTACATCCAAGGATCCCGAACAAGTGGTTTTAAGTTTTTGTTTTTGTTTTTATGATCAATGATCAAGATTTTGAGTGTTGAAACCCCCTGGTTGGGATCGTTGGTTTACTATTTCATTGGTTGCACATGCAGTCAGGTAGATGATATTGCATGTTCTTTTGTAACAACAGAAAATGTTGTATCATCTTCTTATTTTATGGCATAGGCCTAAAAAGTTTGGGTGAAATTGATGGTGCTTGGCAGAATGGTACCTCTTTAGTGCTATTATTGGTGGAATTCTCAGACAATCCCATTTGGGCATTTTATGATCAAATACCTTTTTGTTCTAATGCCCATGTACTGGTTCAATTTGTCTCTACATTTCACATTGAGTCAGATTCACATATTTTGATCACCACAGTTTATCGGAGGAACTCGTGGTCATTTGTGATATCTTTAAAACCCGAGGGCTCATTTGAAATTTCTTTAAAACCCGAGGGCTTAGTTGTAACTTCTTTATAACTCGGGCCTATTTGTAAATTTTCCAAAAACAAGGGGTTTATCTTAATTATTGAAAACCTGAGCGGCCTGATTCTAAGAATCTAAAAGCAGAGGGGTTGAACTTCAAAGTTCTGAAAAGGCGAGGGGCTGAATTGCAAATGCTGAGAATTAGATGAAATTCAAAAGATTAAAACATCGAAATTCTTAATTGAGTGTGGAATAAATATCCAGTTAAAATCAATGTCAGGTTCCAATTTATCATCCAAAGATTGCATATGGTTCAATTGTTATTTATTGTTAACAGCTTGAGTGAGCATATGAGCCACTATTGTTCACTTATACCAATGATTTGGGCTTTCTAGATTTGAGTTTTGTGTTGTTTTTGAGTATTTTGAGTCATTTGAGTAGCCAAGCCATGTTGAGATCCAATTATATTGAGTTTATAGTCATAGTAATGAATCGTGTATCAAAAGAAGTACAAGCGAGCAAACAACGAGAGATTGATTTGAAGAAACGTCCAAACGCGTCACGAAATTTCCATCACTGGCAGCGTTTCGTATTTTGGCCATAACTCTCTCTACAAAATTGATATTGAGATGATTCAAGTGGCTATGGAAAGCTAACAGATAGAGCTACAACTTTGAAGAAGGTCTCAAAAGCAAATTCCAATATTTTGTGGGTGAAAAACTCGGTGGGCGCTGCAGCGCCCAATACTGGTTTGCCATATGAAATTTCAAGTGGGCGCTGCAGCGCCAACGCCCAAGCACTGCAGCGCCCGGGCGGATCATTTTTGAGGAAATTTCTGGGCGCCGCAGCTCCTCGGGCGGAAATTCCTATGTTCCTCACCTTTTTATTGAACTTTTGAGGGGCTATAAATACATACATGGGGGAGGTTTGATCTAGGGTATGGAGAAAAGGCAGGAATACACCCAAGAATACAAGAAACACATCAATTTCATCAAGGAAGAATCAAGGGAAGAATCGGGTCGAATCGGAGCTTGAGGATTGAAGTGTCGAGAGATTATCCATTTCCTAAGTTTTCTCATTCTTTGTGCTTTAATCTTTCATTTTAGTTTCTTATGAAGATGAACAATTTGTCTATGAGTTGTTTATTTATAATGGGTAGCTAAATTTCTTTTGATTTCGGGTTTTGGAAGTAGATTAATTGAACTCTTGTTGATTGTTTTAATCTTAATTGAAGTTATTGTCTTGAAGCTTTATTTGAGTACTTTGTTCTTATTCTTGTTTTATCATTTGACCAATGATTTAACATGTTTGATATATTGATTCATAATTCGAGAGATGAGTTTCAATATTAGATCTTGAGTACTTGACATGAATATTTGCATAATCGAGAGGTTTGTGAATATTTGTGAGGATATTTGATCTTTTGTGCATTTGGGAGTTGTGTATCTTATGTTGAGTAGAGATACTAGCATAGATATTTCAATCTACACTTTATATACATCTCGAGATGGAGGATAAAATACATTTGTGATCGTCTTATAGGTGTATTGATAATAACTTTGGCTTTGATTAAATCGTAAAACAAGAGGAATATTAATTGAAACCATAACCGGGAATCCATTTCATTTCCTTGATAATTCCACTATTATTTTCATCTTATGTTTTTGTGGTTATTCTTGTCTTTTCTTCCACAACAATCATTCAATTTTGATCGTCTAAATAAAAATAAGGCTATCTTAGTTCAATACTTAGCGCATTAATTTATTAGTCTCGTGGATACGACCTTGCTTACCCTATTCTATAAACTACACCGTACACTTGCGGTGAAGCTAAAAATAAGGCGAACAAGTTTTGGCGCCGTTGTCGGGACTAATACAATTTTTGGTGCTAATATTGCGATAGATAGAATTATTCTTAATTTAGATATTTTTTTTTTATTTTTTTCATTTTTCTTTTGTAAATTCTACTTCTACAATGCTTGATTTATTTCTTTAAATTGGTATAATTGCACCTATTCGGATGGAAAGAGCAAAACCATCTTTGGAAACGCCCTCATTTCATTCATGAATCAAACGACTTCATTTATGAGTCAAATAAATTTATTCATGAGGGAAATGAGAAGTAGCCTTACCAAAAACGAAGCAAAGATGGACAAGATGAAGTTGCAATTGACACAATTGGCCAATACTATGGATTCACAATTGAAAAATCTCGAGACTCAAATGGGCCAATTAGTTACAATAGTTGGTGGGCAACATCAAAAGAGCGATTTTTAAGCACCATGAAGCCAACTCGAAGGAACAATCTAGTGCCATTCATCAAATGAGTGGTACCGAATACGAGAAGATGAAGATCCTGGAAAAGCAAGAAAGTTCGGAACCAAACACGGATTGTGTGTTTATGCACTTTCGGCCGTGTGTGATACTTAGAAAAGGAGCAAAAGCGGGACAAGGAACACACGAACCATGTGTGTACGCCCGTGCATTGCGTGCATGATATAAGAAAACTATTCCATAATGAGACAAGCAGAATATGCGTACACACGGACAACATGAGCATAACCCGGATCAAAATGTTCCAACACGGGGACTCCTGTACTTGCTTGGAGATCCCAAGTATGTATTACTAGATGCAAACAGAGCAAAAACGGTTCTTGACCACGATCCAAAATAACTAATATATACATTCAAAGGTGGTACAAATCAAAATTAACAAAGCGTCGAGCTAAAGCGTTAAATATAGCACTTGTTGGGAGGCAACCCAACAGTTTGTGGTGTGATTTTTGTTTTTTTTTTCTTTATAAAAAAAAGAAAATTACGATTTTACTTCGACCACACACGGGCGGGGCATGCGTGAATGCACTATCCGTGCATGATTGAGAAGTGGAGATATTTCTACGGCCCCACACACGGGCAGCCCGTGCGGAGGAGACGCATGAGGAGGGCCACGAACCGCCACCACCCCCACAATAAATCAGTCCAATCCACACAGGTTTATATTGAAATTCTATCTTCTCTTACGTGCGATATAATTTCATTTAAGTTTGGGGTGAGAGATAGTTATTTTGATATGAAATGTGTGTGAAAAAAAAATGTGCATTTTGTGTGTTTCCATACGATTTGCATGTAAAGCATTTTAGGTTGCATTTGCATTAGAAGCACTTTTACAGGTTTTTAGCACGTTTATTGTTTTCATAGATTTTAAGGAGTGAGTTGCCCAGGTGTGCGGCGAGACTTGATGCTTATATTTTTGAAAAAATTTGTATTGTTTTGATTGGGTGTTGAGTATGAGTTGATTGAGCCATGAATAGATGATATTGAGCATGTGGATATTGAGAACATGGTTTGATGCTTTACGTATTTGCAAGCACTGTGAGCTTTTGAGCCTTTTGCTTTCATCCTATGCAATCTTGTTGTTAATTTGAGTGTATTATTCATGTTGTTAGAATTCTAGAACTTGCTCTGGTATCTTTGTCAAATGATCAAAGACCATTTTGTTAGCCCTTCAAGCCTTTTGCTTACCTAATGATGATATTGAAATCCCTAGTTAGCCAACTTGAGCCTATTGCCTAATTTTTGTTAGTCACAATTCAAGCCTTAACTTGATAAATCTGTTACCCAACACTTGAGTGTATAACATTGAGTAAAGGGATTGAATAAGGGTGAATGGGTGAAATCAAAATGTTAGAAGGTGGTGTTAGAGTTGGTTGATGAGAACAAAAGAGAAAGAAAAAGGAGATATGAAATGTTGAAAACTCATATAAGAGTAAAAAAAAAAATAGTTCGATGAATGAGTTTTCTTTGAATGAACTTGGAGGTTAAGAATTGTAATGTGAATGGTTGAGTTTACAAAATAAAGGGGATGGAGATAAGAAGAGTTGGTGAAAATGAGAGGCGATTTGAGTAGCATATTGAGCTTTAATGTAGATGACTTATATGCTCACGGTCTATACGCTCGAGTTTGAGTCACTCTATCCATATTTTTCTACCCCAACCAAAGAGTCTTCATTACAACCAAAGGAAAAAGTCCTTTTTGATTCACAATTTTGCATACATCCTAGTGGCGGAGATATGAGGCGATTTGCAAGCCTATGGTAATTCTGCAATATTGAATTGAATTGAGCGTAAATACGTCTATATTCATTCGAGATGAGAGTATACACTTGATCTTTGTGAGGTGTAATTCTTAGCATTTACCATGGTTTCTTTAATATGTGCTCTATGTTAGATGTTTGAGGCTTGGTTAATTCATTGCTTGATACCTATGATGAACAATACAAAATTTTATGGAGTTGTTGTGCGTTCAACTTTTCATTACTCCAGTCATGTTTTGTCTTGTTTTTAAAAGTGTTGACCGGGGATGCCAACAATTTAAGTTTGGGGTATTTGTTCACTTGGTTTTATACCAATGATTTGGGCTTCCTAGACTTGAGTTTTGTGTTGTTTTTGAGTATTTTGAGTCATTTGAGTAGCCAAGCCATGTTGAGAGCCAATTATATTGAGTTTATAGTCATAGTAATGAATCGTGTATCAAAAGAAGTACAAAGCGAGCAAACAACGAGAGATTGATTTGAAGAAACGTCCAAACGCGTCACGAAATTTCCATCAGCGGCAGCGTTTCGTATTTTGGCCATAACTCTCTCTACAAAATTGATATTGAGATGATTCAAGTGGCTATGGAAAGCTAACAGATAGAGCTACAACTTTGAAGAAGGTCTCAAAAGCAAATTCCAATATTTTGTGGGTGAAAAACTCGGTCGGGGCTGCGGCCCAATCTGAGTGTTGCCATATGAAATTTCAAGTGGGCGCTGCGGCTGCCAACGCCAGATCTGCAGCGCCCGGGCGGATCATTTTTGGGAAATTTCTGGGCGCCCTTGCTCTCGGGGCGGAAATTCTATGTTCCTCACCTTTTATTGAACTTTTGAGGGGCTATAAATACATACATGGGGAGGCTTGATCTAGGGTATGGAGAAAAGTTTGGGAATACACCCAAGAACACAAGAAACACATCAATTTCATCAAGGAAAGAATCGGGTCGAATCGGAGCTTGAGGATTGAAGATTAATCGAGAGATTATCCATTTCCCTAAGTTTTCTCATTCTTTGTGCTTTAATCTTTCATTTTAGTTTCTTATGAAGATGAACAATTTGTCATGAGTTGTTTATTTATAATGGGTAGCTAAATTTCTTGTGATTTAGGGTTTTGGAAGTAGATTAATTGAACTCTTGTTGATTGTTTTAATCTTAATTGAAGTTATTGTCTTGAAGCCTATTTGAGTACTTTGTTCTTATTCTTGTTTTATCATTTGGTCAATGATTTAACATGTTTGATATATTGATTCATAATTCGAGAGATGAGTTTCAATATTAGATCTTGAGTACTTGACATGAATATTTGCATAATCGAGAGGTTTGTGAATATTTGTGAGGATATTTGATCTTTTGTGCATTTGGGAGTTGTATATCTTATGTTGAGTAGAGATACTAGCATAGATATTTCAATCTACACTTTATATACATCTCGAGATGGAGGATAAAATACCAATGTGATCGTCTTATAGGTGTATTGATAATAACTTTGGCTTTGATTAAATCGTAAAACAAGAGGAATATTAATTGAAACCATAACCCGAGAATCCATTTCATTTCCCTTGATAATTCCACTATTATTTTCATCTTGTGTTTTTGTGGTTATTCTTGTCTTTTCTTCCACAACAATCATTCAATTTTGATCGTCTAAATAAAAATAAGGCTATCTTAGTTCAATACTTAGCGCATTAATTTATTAGTCTCCGTGGATACGACCTTGCTTACCCTATTCTATAAACTACACCGTACACTTACGGTGAAGCTAAAAATAAGGCGAACAACTATAAACCATTTTATGTTTAAGCTGTTAATTGTTTGACTAACTTTGTTAGCCGATAAAATGAGTTCTTTCATATTGTGTGTTGGAGTTACGATTTGTTAATTACATGTATGTGCTTGTTACAATCACGGTAGCATTTATGTGCTTGTGTATCTCGATATACTTGTTGCAATTGTGATAGCATTATGTGCTTGTTTATCTCGCAATAGCACTTTTGTGCTTGTGTTTTTGTCATAGTTTCCTTTAGCAATCGGCCATGTCATTGTTATAAAATTTAGCAATTTAATACATTGGTTGCACATGTAGTTAGACGGGGGTATGCCAAAACATCTCTGTCAAACTTGTTGATCCTCGTGACTCGGTTGCCACGAGAATATTTGTGCGGTTTACGCATTTTCTTTCAATTGATACGTCTTCAAACAAAGGGAGCATCATTCTCTTGATAGGCTTTATGTATTTCCTATGTCTGCATATGCATTGATGACCCTGCGGAGAGAAAATCGATACACCGAACCATATATCTTGGTTTGTGAGGTCCTTTGGAAGCAACAAAATTAGAAAAAGAACTATGATGTTTTATTCTGAGAACTTTGGAGTAGGATAAATGATAATTAGAAATAATTACAAAAACTACCTTCTAAAGTTTAACCTAATTACTATAAAGTTGCTATCTTCTAAAATTGGGATTACCCCCCCTTGAGGTTTGTGTTTGTTTTACAAATAATAGGTGCAATCTGTAAAATATATACATATATTAACGAGGTTTTGTAATTTTGAAACATAATGGACCTTTTTGTAAGTAGGCAAAATATCAAGGGTAGCATATTGCCTCAGGGAAGGCATAAATACATCACTACCATCTGTTTTGTAACTATATTTGGGAACTCATGCTCAAGTGGCATTTGCATTGCGCGGTTTCCCTCAAATGATCACGATCCGAAAGTCTTCGTGCGAGTTTGTCATATTGATTTATCGGTAAGGAAAATGGGATTAGACTCCGATCATTGGCTATAATTTCGTCGTACTTAACTCCTAAACCCGGTGAGACATCACATTCGACCCACACGTCCTTCTCTATTCTCGGATTAGCTGACTATATAAGGACCCCGATTCTCGGATTGCCAAGGTCTCGGATTGGTGTGGTAAATCTCGAGCATGAAATGCTACCTATCGAAGGAAAAAATAAAATCGAGCAGATTATTACTATCTTAGTGCGATATCATACCATGAGTGCAAAAGAGAGCAAATTTTGATATATTATTACCTTCAACGGAGTTTACGAAGATGAGGAGGAAGATTCTTGGAGAGTGTTAGGAATTTTATTGTTTAGATTTTGATGAATGCCATGTAAAACTTAGAATAGAAAGTTGGCACCCCAATTCTTGTTGTAAAATGCATTGTAATGAATAGAGTGGCCAAGGCCGAGTTAAGTCGCCTACGCCCTAACATGCAAGAAGACAAGCGAAGATTTGGAAGGAAAACTCTGTGCGAGGCAGTGAGTATGGCAAAGAAAGAGTAGACGGGAACTCTTGAAGAAGCGGTGAGA
This sequence comes from Rehmannia glutinosa, assembly GCA_016081115.2. Lineage (NCBI taxonomy): Eukaryota > Viridiplantae > Streptophyta > Magnoliopsida > Lamiales > Orobanchaceae > Rehmannia > Rehmannia glutinosa. The sequence goes on along the minus strand of CM071931.1, from coordinate 70,929,753 downwards.
TGCTGGTGAGTGGAGCATCGATCAAGTCAACTCAAGAAAAGCCAAGTCTCAAGTTGAAGTGACATAAGAGTCATCCGATGATTGGAAGGCGACTCTAAGTCACCAGGGAAAGCAAGGAAATGCGGTCAGTCGAGATAAGCGTAAAAGAACCGTTGCACGAGAAATCAAGAGATTTACTTAAACAAGTAATATCTCCATACCACCTTTCTTGGAGTGCTCGAGTCCCGGAAGCGTGCAAAAGGAATGAACAATGGGAAGCACTACACCGTGTCGAACTACGAAAAGGTGAAAGAACAATTCATACGAGGAAACGGCAATTCTAAGAAGCGCAAGCCAACATTGCAAAGTGACTTTCAAAAATAAGCCTATCTCTTCAACGGGCAAATTTTTGAAAGTTCACTATAAAATTTGAGGAGTTTGTTTGAGAAAAAGGAATGACACACACGTGAGATATACAAGCACATTAGAAAAAGCTGAAACATTCTCAATCCTCAAGCCTACATTACGAAGTACATCAATCCAACACTCACTGTGAAGGAAAGAGAACTTCAATCGAGTTGAAGAGGAAACTTTTGAAAACAAGGGGTCTACATTCCGGGGAAGGATTGTAGAAAGGTTCAAGGTTGAACCAAGTCTTAAGCTTTTGGAGGGCTTCGTGATCAAATCCAAAGAGCTTGAGCAAGTGAGTTGTAGTAACAAGGCGCTGCCCTGTGAAGAAGGTGAGTCGTCACGAGAAGCCGGTGAGTGATCAAGGCGTCTCGGATCGAGTCCCTAAGGATCAAGTCAAATTTGTTGTGATCAAGACTTGTATACGGACTGTTACCACTTTGTAAACTGATCATTACTTAGTGGATTCCTCCAGGAGTTGGAGAAGAGAGGAGTAGAAGAATTACCCCATCTTGAACCTCTATAAAAACTTTACTGAGTGTCATTTACATTTCAAAGCATTTAAATTCTGCACTTTTAACTCGCTTATATCTGGCGATAAATTTGCTATCCATTTGATAATTTATAAGTACTAAATCAAGCTCTAAAATCTTGCTTAATCAAACTTAAGGGTGTTAAGTCTTCCATTTGAAAATAAAACCACGAGTTGAGTTAAATTATAGCCAACGGTGAGTTACTCCATCAACGGCAAATTTGAAATGCATTGAGAGATTAACTCTCTTGGCGACTAATCGATTTGTCCATCAAGACACGGTATGTAAAATCAACTCTGTAGATTTAAAAGGACTAAATCGAAAATTTGGTAAGGTTTATTCACCCCCTTCTAAACCTTACACTACACCCCTTGGGACCTTCAAGTGGTATCGGAGCGGTTGGTTCATTGAACCCTCGCAACCAGTTCTTGAACTAGATCTCCAAACTTTTCAAAGTCGCTTTAGTGCTTAAACTTTCAAAACTCTTCTTTATCATCAAAAGTTATTATCATGGAAGCAAATTTGACACGCATCCCTATGTTCACTATTGAAGAATTTGATGATTGGAAAATTCGTATGCGGAGGCTCATCTATCGGCATTACATGATGAGATGTGGATAGTGATAGAAGATGGGCCTCTGCAAATCTTAAAGGTAAACACATTTGTCACGAAGAGTTGCGGTGAAGGAGAAAGAAGATGTTGCTCCTAGACCAGTCATGGTTGAAAAACCAAGAAGCTGAGTGGACAAATGATGACGAGAAAAAGATACAACCTGGATAATGTAGCCAAGGACATCCTTTACAAAACCTTGGACAAAGCCATGTTCAACAAAGTCAAATCATGCAAAACGGCTAAAGAAATGCAGGACAAGGTGACATTAATTTGTGAAGGCTCGAGCAAATCAAAGAAAACAAATTATCGGTGGTTGTACAGAAATTTGAGAACTTCAAAATGATCTCGGGAGAAAATGCGGATCAACTAGATGCTCGGTTCACGAAATCACAAATGGTATGCACTTGGAAAGGAATATACACGAGAAGAAATGTGTATGAAGATCCTAAAAAGTCTTCGGTGAATGGGAAATGAAGGTCATAGCACTGAGACACTCCATGGACCTATCAAAACATCCAACCATGAGCTATTCTCGGATCTCAAAGCCTACGAATTTTGGTGAGAAGGAAAGACCGAGGAAGAGGCAAGTGTACCAAAAGCAAGTGCTCTAATTGTCAAAGATGGGAAGAGAGTGAGGTCAAAGAGGCAATTGACCCGAAGAAATAGCCACGATGGTTAAAAGATTTAACAAGTTCTTTAACAAGAACTACAAGAGAGGAAAGGGTGAATCTTCAGAAGACACTCGGCTCCCTCCAAATCAAGGGAAGATAGGCCAACCAAGAGAACAGATCATCAAAAAGTTGAGTATCAAAAGGTGACAATCCAAGAATGGAAAGAGGCTGATCAAAAGGTTGAATATCTATCTTGGAACCGTAGACAACCAGGTCACTATGCCATTGAATGCTCATATCATGTAGTCAACAAGTACGAGGGGATGAAGAAGAAAGAAAGATCTTGAGAGAAAGAAGACAAAAAGAAAGGAAAAAGGCAATGATGGCCGCAGCTTCTTTGAAATAGCTAAGTCAAGAGACAGTGATTCGAGCGATGAAAGCGGACTACTCAAGTAACTCGAAGAAGAAGCCCGATCCGCTTGATGGCCAAAGAACAAGATCAAGAAGATGAGGTACAATCTAACTCAACAAACTCGAGACACTAGTGATAGTGAGTGTGACACACTCACTTCATCACTCTTGATCTTTATGATTCATTAAGCAAAATGATGAAAGATTTTGAACACATCAAATCCTCACACACACTATTGAATGAGGAAAACTTGACTACTCAAAAGTCAAACTCAAAGCGACTAAGGAGCCGAGAACTCTAAGTCAAATAGGTTGTTGAAAATGAAAGTTTAAAAAATTTGAAAATGCTAAATTAGTAGCGAAATTCTTGCTATAGAAAAGAGAAACGACCTCAAGAATGTTATTGCCTCATTTACTAAGGCATCTAAATCATTGGATGATCTTATCATGAGTCAAAGAGAATGTGGAGACAAGACAGGGCTTAGGATTTAATTCTATGTGCCATGTCAAACCTCAAGTAATTTTGGAAAAAGGATCTTCAAGTCATGAAGAGTCCGAAAAATCCAAAACTCTAAATGGTGCACACACATTCACTCCAAAGCACAATACTAAGCAAAGCGGCCTTGGTTACAAAGGAAAAGGAAAGCGGCCGAGTTGAGTGTCTTTGAAAGGGCAGTGAGAAGAGGTTCGGCCGAGTCCTCAAAGCAAACTCAAATAGAAAATACTCTGTAAAGAAGAAGCGAGCTACCAAAAATCCCGGAAAACCCATAAAAGAAATACATATGATGTGGATGGTAGAAAATATCCAAGCCAAGTGATTGGAATAATGTGAACTATCGGCTGAGACTTATGGAATATAAGCCCAAATGGCGAAGGCCAGAACTCGGCAAAGGCCATTCCAAAAGCATAAGAGCTTTCATCAAGCACACATATGCACCTAGGCACTACACTCAAAGACACCACAATTACCCAAGGAAGGCAATTGCTAAAACATATGCGGGCATACGGACAAAAAGAGGCAATTTGTATGAACTAGAATCCCCAAGCAATTTGCAGGATTAATTATGATTATGGCAGCGATAGATGGCAACCCCTTAGAGTCAAATCATTTGGCTATAGGTTGGTTGGATCATCTTACAATTCTAACCCCTCGGGACCCGGACAAGCATGGGTACCTAAAACTTAATTTCTTTGATTGCGGGTTCAAGCAGTGAGTGCAAGGAACCTAGTACATGGATAGTGGCTGTTCCCGGACATATGACAGAAATAAGCGAAATTTGTCAAAATTCAAGGAAGTCAAAGGAGCAAAAGTCATATTTGGAGGAAATGAAGCTCTGGTGAAATAAGAGGCATTGGATCCATCAAGAGGAATGGATTAGAAATCACAGATGTTGCATATGTTGAAGGACTCAACTTCAACTTATCGAGCATCGATCCAACTCGTGACAAGGGTTACAATGTTGGATTCAACATGGGAATATGCCAAATCAAAGAAATTGAATCAAATGAAGTGGTCTTTGCAAGGATGTAGACGAGAAAAATATGTATGTAGTGGATTGGTCAATGCAACACCCAAGACTTTGTCTAGCAAAAAATACAATTTGAATCAAGTTGGTACATGCCTGGCACAAAAAAGTCACCTGAATTTCAAAACACTTAACAAGGCTGGCAAGAAGTCATCTTGTAGAAGGACTTCGGACTCAATATACAAGAAGGAGAGTATATGTGATGCATGTCGGAAGGGAAAGCAAATCAAGTCGTCATTCAAAGAAAAAGACATGCCCATCCTCAACAAGAATATTGCATCTACTTCATATGGATCTATTTGGCCCAGTGGAACCCCACAAAGACATAAGCGGAAAGAAATACACCTTGGTGGTAGTAGATGACTACTCAAGATATACATGGACAATATTCATGTGCAAGAAGAAAGAAACTCTACAAAAACTACCACGGTGATGAAGAGGATTCAAAATGAGAAGAGTCAAACCATAATCAAAATAAGATCGGATAGAGGAACCGAGTTTGTCAATGGAATAATAACTCAGTATTGTATTGAGAATGGTATTGGTCATGAACTATCGCCAGCAAGAACTCCACATGAGAATGGAGTTGCGAGAAAGAAGGAATAGAACCCTCAAAGAAGCGGCAAGGACCATGTTAGCTGAAGCGGGGTTACTAAAAAGATTTTGGGTGAAGCAATCAACACGACTTGCTACACCCAAAAGCGGATGTATGATAAATAGGCGGTGAAAAAGACTCCCTATGAGATCTGGATTGGAAGAAAACCAAGTGTTGCATATTTCACAATATTTGGATGTAAATGCTTCATCCACAACAATGGCAAAGACAACCTAAAGGCTTTTGATGCTAAAGTGATGAGGGTATCTTCTTAGGATACTCGGTGAAAGCAAAGCCTACAGGATACTCAACAAAAGAACTATGGTTACAGAGGAATCCATTCATGTAGTATTCGATGAGCAAATGTAAATGGAGAAGACATTGAAGAGTCGGTGATAAGCTAAATCATCCAATCATACGAGAAGAGTCCTATCTTTTTGGTCAAGAAATTTGGAATTATCAATTCGAAGAAGATGAGATAGTTGAATCTCAAAAGCAGTTGGAAAATTTGCGGCTAAATGATTATGAGAGAGAGCGGCCGCACCAACACAATTTACAAGCAAGTCGATGAATCAGCTAACTTACTCCAACTGATGTAAGATGGTGAGAGACCATCCACGAGAACTTGTCATTGGAGATATAAAGAAGGTGTCAAAACAAGATCGAACTCAACAAGAAGCTATGTTCACATGCTTCATCTATAAATAGAGCCAAAAGATGTGTCACAAGCATTGGATAACATACATTGGATTCAAGCTATGCAAGAAGAGTGAATCAGTTTGAAAGAAATAAAGTGTGGGAATTAGTGCAAAGACCCATGCATCAAAATGTTATTGGAACCAAATGGGTATTCAGAAATAAGATGAACGAGGAAGGTTCTGTGGTAAGAAACAAAGCAAGACTAGTAGCCAAACGATATTGCCAAGAAGAAGGGATTGATTTTGATGAAACATTTGCCCCTGTAGCAAGATTGGAAGCTATAAGGATGTTTCTTGCCTATGCGCAGCTCACAAGAATTTCATTGTATATCAGATGGATGTAAAAAGTGCATTCTAAATGGTTTATTGGAAGAAGAAGTGTATGTTGAACAACCTCCCAGGATTTGAGCGAGAAGACTCTTGGAGACAAGGTATACAAACTCAAGAAAGCCCTGTATGGATTGAAACAGGCACCCATGTAGCATGGTATGACACCCTGTCACAATTCCTAATCGAAAATGGATTCACAAAAGGAAAAGTAGATAGAACACTTTTTGAGAATTAAAAAAGACAAGAAGAGTATCTTGCTTGTTCAAATATATGTGGATGACATCATTTTTGGATCCACTAACAATGAACTGTGTGAAAAATTCTCAAACCTCATGCAAAGCAAATTTGAAATGAGCATGATGGGAGAGGCGACATTCTTCCTTGGACTCCAAGTGAAACAAATTTGAAGGATGGAACATTCATAAGTCAAACAAAATACACGAGACTTAATGAAGAAGTTTGGTATGGAGGAGAAGTCTTCTCAGTAAAAATACCAATGAACACATCGGTCAAAATGGACATGGATGCGCAGATGGCAAGCTTTGTAGATCAAACAAAATACTGAGCACTTATTGGATCATTGCTCTATCTCACAGAAGCGAGGCGGACATCACCTTTCTTTGTAGGTGTATGTGCAAGATTTCAATCTGCTCCAAAAGAGAGCCATATGACAATGACTAAGAGAATATTGAGATACTTGAAAGGAAGCGAGAAGTAGCCTATGGTATCCAAAGGAAGGTGGATTCAAGCTAATTGGCTATTGATTCTCGACTATCTTTGGATGCGAGTTGATGAAGAAGAGCACTTGAGGCACATGTCAAATGCTAGGAAACAGTGATTTCTGGTTTAGCAAGAAACAAAACTCAATAGCCACCTCTGGTGGCGAGAATACATAGGCTGCAAGGGCGAATTTGTTGTGCCCAAGTCCTATGGATGAGACGGTGAGAGACTATGAAGTTGAGGAAAAAGAAATTCCAATCATGTGTGATAACACAAGTGCAATTGCAATCACTCAAAATCTCGTGTTGCATTCAAGAACAAAGCATATTGATGTCGAGATATCACTTCATAAGAGATCATGTTGAGCAGGAAGGACATCATCACGAATATATCTCAAGCGATAAACAACTAGTGACATCTTCACAAAACCATTATGTGAGTCAAGGTTTGAAGAACTCAAGCATGAGTTGGGGCTAATCAGTGGTGACACTCGGACAAATCAAAGAAGAGAATTAGAACAGAAAAGGAGTGAAAAAAAAGAGGCTGAAAAGCAGAAATCGCTCAAAATCACCATATCGGAAGAAACTGACTACAAGTCAAATCGGTGATAATTTGAGTCACTAAGAGAACTGCGAGGAGTAGAGTTAAATCGGCTAAGGGATAAAATAACTTATGAGCAAAGTGACAAAAACGATCGTTTTGACTTAAGCGGGAATGTTTTAAGGAATACGTCAAAGATAATGATGATGTACGGACATAAAGCCGCGCACACCAAGCTTAGGATTGGATATAAATCTTTGCCGCATTAAATACGAGACATGAAATGCTCAATAGGCGTGCGAAATCCAAGCCGCTGATTTCAATCACAATTCAAAACCATCCGCACGTCCTTTCATAAACCATATTTAAACCATTTTAAATCCGTTTCTCTCACACTTCTAAAAAGCTGTTCATCTCTTTCTCTCAAAAGCAAAGCGAGAATACTCTCGAAACCCTATCAACCTTCAAATCAATTTAAGTTTTTCCTTGATACAATCGAGAAATGGCACCAACTTATGACTTTACCAAGTTAGGAAAGCAAATCCACACCGGTTCGGCGGTGGATTTCGACGGAATGGTGAAGCAGGGTCCGACGACACCCTGGTGAAGAAAATCGCCGAGAAGTTGGAAACGTCAGGACTAAAACCGTTTCTAACGTTAGAATATCCGATGACCTATGTGGAGGAGGTCGCAATTCTGCGTGAATGCCGAGATTCACGATGAAGGAATCAAGTCATCCTGCATTCACTGAAAGCGGTGACTATCTCGCGCCAAGATTTGGTGAATATTGCTTACTACCACAGGAAGGAGCATACGAGATCAAAAAAAGCGATGTAAACTTAGGACGCATGGAAAGAAATAGCCAAGTCCGACTTTCTTTGATAAAATAATATACACAAAGCAAACAAGAGATCTTGAAGGAGGATTATCACAAGTTGTTGGACATAGTTGCCAAATGTATCGACATCAAATTTTGACTTTGATCAATCACAAAGGCAAAGCCGATTGTAATGGCCGCAATCATCGAAGAAAAAAGATAAATCGAAATTTGAGTTTGTCTCCCAGATGGACTTCTGCGGAACGTGGGAACAAGTCCTTCAAAGAAGATGGTTTATTTGGAGGATCCCAGGATATGGCCACGATGATTGGCGGCTATTGGAGGTGAAAGGAGTCCTCTAGACATGGGAAGGCATTCCATGTTAACAAGAGGATGTTGAGCAAACCTCTCAGGCGCCTGAAAAGAGCTTACGCCAAGAGAGCGACACGGTGAGGGGAATCGGTGACCCGAAGATACAATCTGTTCCTCTCCACCAAGAAGAAAGTTGCCCTGCGGTGCCAAAAGAAGATCGCTGCCCTGCAAAAAAAAACAAACATGCTCCTGCCCCTGCGGCGAGTCGAGAAGGACTCACAAATACCTTCTCCGATCGTCAAAAGGAGGAGAAGCGACAAGCAAGACGGCCGGCTCCTCGGAAGAAGACACGCCAAGACCGCCCCGGCCGCCCAAGACTCGAGAGGACAACATCTCGAACCAGAAATTCCCTGGTACAAACCAGGAGACGAAGAAGAATAGTCAAGCGATCCAAGCTGGAGAAACCCAATTTGAGTCGGTTGCTGTGCCTAGCACAAATACAGAGACTCATCGGAGAAGTAGAGTCTCCAGGATGTAGCTGGTGAAACACGGAAAGTCTCTTGAAGAAAGCGTCCAGAGGCAACCCGAAGACACACGGTTGTAGCTCACACACCGGTGAAGCTGAAGAACACGCGGAGCGGATAGTGATGTAATGATCCTATCTCCACCTTACCCGGACATCCAAAATCGTCTGCGTGAGTGGAGGAAATGGAAGTTAAGTAAGTCGAGGGAGCAGTTCCAACGGCCCCGAGTTCATAGAAGAAGAAGAGGGCGCTAAATTTCCTTGGACTAACTATTGTGCTCCCAAAGACTTGATGAAGACAAGCGCTTAGACATCCTGCAGATTTACAAGGAAAAGGAGAGAGAAAAGCAAGGCTGAGGAAGGCTGAGAACGTGAGAAGGCAAGCATCCGCCCTATCTCGGCACCATAGAACACACACATCCTCTCCTTGATGTCTTCTCGGCGATGACGAGGAACCAGGAGAAGAGAATGCCTTTGAGAAGAGTTGCAAATGCAGCAAGCATTACGAGTCAAGAATCCTTCACGAGCAAAGACTAATGGAGGGACCAGGAGAGTCCTCGAACACACCGAAATCGATCCAATGGGAGTGGTTCGAAGCAAATAGCCATTATTATTTGCTTACCACTTCCCACTCACTCGAGAAAAGGCAAGCGATAAGGAGTGGCGATGAAAGCTCAGGCTAGTGGGGACCCCGGTCGAGCCAACCCCATTGAAGGTGTGCTACCACCGCCCCAACTGAACAATCAATCGAAAGCAGTACCCGGGAGTTTGGAGACGAGTGACCCCATTCCAAGTCACTCGGGTGATGCGCCCCGGTGGGAAACTCCCTCCTGCGGCAAGGTCGGAGGATGTTGCAGATGACTCCACAACGAATCAAGGAGGCGAAGAAGAGAAATTACAAACACACGAAGAAACAGCAAGTTGCCATCAACGAAGCTCGACAATTAATTGAGACTATCTCGGTGAGGTGCCAATCGCTCTGCGAAGGCTAATGACGCGGCTGATGCGATCGAGGCCGAGGAAGGAACAACCCAGGAGTTAACACTGCAGGCGATGAAAGTGCAATCCATGGGGTTGAGACTCCTATGGATGCGGCTGTAGAAGACCCTAAGAGGCCGAAACCTTTGTCGAAAGGGAGGACCAAGGCCTCGCGGCGATAGAGAGCTGCTGGAGAGTAATGAAGGCCCACGGGAGGTTGAGACTTCCGGGGGTAAAGAAAGTAGAGAACATCCCTCCTGCTATCATCGACCCATCGAGAAGGAGATCGGCGCACTTCATGATTCCCAGGACAACCCCGATGTCACTTTTCCAGGATCGGCGAAGAAAGAAGGCTGAGTCATCCCCATGACAAATCAAAAGACTGTTGCGGGTGTTCCAAGCACGAGCAAGTCTCGATCCCAAGACTACTCGTCAAACTTTTAACTTTGATGATGAGCCACCACTGGAAATCTCATCATCGTCGATGACACTTCCCGATAAAGGCCGAGGACGATCTCTTTGAAATGGAAAAATCATTTGAGACCAACGGCTGTTAAGATTTGAGGCTCAAGAAGTCCAGTCCTCCTCACAACAAGACCCAGCTCAACAAGAGACCATTGCGTGAGCTCCTCAAGCTGCAGCAAGATCGATTCCCAAAAGAAACGCCCGCGCACCACTTATCATCGAACGATTCCAGTTGGCGGTGATGAATCCTTCGTAGAGTCTTTTCCTTTTTCACTGGAAATACCGGAACTCCACGAAGAGTCAGAAAACGAACAAGCACGCTATCACAGACCAGCTCCTGTTTTTCACTCAGGCACCATTGTTCCAGCCGATTTTGATTTTGACGCTGTATGGCCATCAGCTGCAACAGAAGAATCAGCTGAAGTTCGAGAAGTGTTCAAAGCACTCTTTGCTGAGGTTGAACGGATGGAGAGGCATCAGGCCTCTTTGGACATGCGACTGGACAACAGAGATGCCAACCTTACAGCCGACTTGAGAGGCATCACAGTCAGGATAAGGGAATGGTGGCAACAGCAGCAATCAATGCGTGTGGAACAGGTGAGATACTTCAGAACTTTGTTCAACAAGCTGCTGGTGTGGAGAGCTGAAAATGCTGATGCAAAAACGAAGCTGAGAGAACACATTGAGCATATGCATGAAGCTCACACCTTTGCCGAAATCAAGCTGCTGCGTGAGCAAAATACAAATGATATACAGCGTTTGGAAGAACACATGACTAGAAAATTCACCTTCTCATGGCTGAGATGAAGCTGATTTGTGAGTCAACATATTACTCGATCCGAATTCCGTTTGCTTACAACGCAGACTTGAAGCAGAACTTCGACTATCCACGAGCTCGATTTCATGCTTGCAAAGCATGTTCCTGGGGTTCCTCTATCCTTAAAGCGACAAAATCGAAAAGTCAAAAAAAGAAAGGAACAAGCGAGAAGGAACAATTTGAGAAGGAAAATCGGTGAGAAATTTTGAAACAAAAGAAAGGAAAATCTGCTGAGGGGGGAAGGATCAAAAGATATGACCTTGATGATTGCACAAACCCCTCAACGAGGGTCTGTCACGGTGACATTATAAGCGACAAACTCCCAGTGACTCTGCCACTCCAACACTGTATCTATGGGTGAGAAAGAAAAGCAATTGAAGCGAGGGATGAAGGAAGTGGAAGGAATAATGGATGCGAGTTATGAACATCTTGAAAGAACACGGAGGCATTCGGTGAAGAGAAGAGACGTATGCCATTTTGGATGTCGGGACGAGCCACGATCGATTGACGAATTCAAAACGCTCGAATCGAAGGATATTTTGCAAATATGTCCATGGCTCAAGCTTAGGACTTATCTTGGGAAAAGGTCTCACGTTATGTGAAGAAGGCGGACATGACGACGAGACTTAAGCGATCCTCTGCTGGTCACTCTGCTAGTCACTTTGGGAAGGAAGAAAGACCCCGTCTGATATACGCCAGAGGTAGAGGAAGAAGCGATGAGTGGAGGAAGAAGCTTGGACTAGGCCCTCGCCCAAGAATATTGAATCACGTAGATCCGGGAAAGAAAGGAGGATCTTGGGTTGGAAACTTGACCAAGTGGCAAATTTAAAAGTGGCTAAAACTAACGCCGAGTATGCAAAAAGATTAGAAGTAGAAAACAAGAGACAAACTCGGCTATGGCGGGAGAGACAGGAAAGATTAAGAAAAGATGAAGGCGCCAGGGAAGGCATATGAAAAGAAAAAAAAAAGCGGTGACGAGAAGCGAGAAAGAAGAGAAGAAGAGAAGAAGATCTTGAACAAGATGAAAGAAGGAGACAATGCGAAGGAGATGAAGTGTTCTTTGTCCAACCCCCGTGTATTTTATTATGTAAATACATACAATGTAAGTCTTACGTAATAAAGCTATAAATTCTTTATTTTTTGAAGACAATTATATACTCGATACACCTTGTAAACAGATTGTGTTAAGTACAAGAATGATATGATCAATAAAAAGATTGATTTCGCGCATACATTCTATGTCAATACACTATCGTATGTATCTTTGTTATTTGCATCTTTGTATGGTTTAAGTTTTGACATCATCAAAAAGGGGAAATTGTTAGGAATTTTATTGTTTAGATTTTGATGAATGCCATGTAAAACTTAGAATAGAAAGTTGGCACCCCAATTCTTGTTGTAAAATGCATTGTAATGAATAGAGCCAGGTGAGTTAAGTCATCACGCCCTAACATGCAAGAAGACAAATCAAGACCTGGAAGGAAAACTCACGCGAGACAATTTGAATATGGCAAAGAAGAGTAGACGGGAACTCTCTTGAAGAAGCGGTGAGATGCGGTGAGTGGAGCATCAAGTCAACTCAAGAAAAGCAAGTCTCAAGTTAAAGTGACGATGAAGAGTCATCCAATGATTGGAAGTCGACTCTAAGTCACCTGGGGAAAGCAAGGAAATGCATCAAGTCGAGATAATCAGAAAAAGAACCGTTTACGTAAATCAAGAGATTTACTTAAACAAGTAATATCTCCATACCACCTTTCTTGGAGTGCTCATCCCGAAGCGTGCAAAAGGAATGAACCGATGGGAAGCACTACACCGTGTCGAACTGCGAAAAAGGTGAAAGAACAATTCATACGAGGAAACGGCAATTCCAAGAAGCGCAAGCCAACGATCGCAAAGTGACTTTCAAAAATAAGCTATCTCTTCGGGCAAATTTTTGAAAGTTCACTATAAAAGGTCAAGAGTTTGTTTGAGAAAAAGGAATGACACACACGTGAGATATACAAGCACATTAGAAAAATCGAAACATTCTCAATCCTCAAGCCTACATTACGAAGTACATCAATCCAACACTCACTGTGAAGGAAAGAGAACTTCAATCGAGTTGAAGAGGAAACTTTTGAAAACAAGGGGTCTACATTCGGAAGGATTGTAGAAAGGTTCAAGGTTGAACCAAGTCTTAAGCTTTTGGAGGGCTTCGTGATCAAATCCAAAGAGCTTGAGCAAGTGAGCTGTAGTAACAAAGCGGTGCCTGTGAAGAAGGCGAGTCGCACGAGAAGCCTTGGTGAGTGATCAAGGCGTCTCATCGAGTCCCTAAGGATCAAGTCATTTGTTGTGATCAAGACTTGTATCCGGGTACATTACCACTTTGTAAACCGATCATTACTTAGTGGATTCCTCTCCAGGAGTTGGAGAAGAGAGGAGTAGAAGAATTACCCCATCTTCGAACCTCTATAAAAACTTTCTGATGTCATTTACATTTCAAAGCATTTAAATTCTGCACTTTTAATCGCTTATATCTCACGATAAATTTGCTATCCATTTGATAATTTATAAGTACTAAATCAAGCTCTAAAATCTTGCTTAATCAAACTTAAGGGTGTTAAGTCTTCCTGAAAATAAAAACCACGAGTTGAGTTAAATTATAGCCAACAATTGAGTTACTTCATCAACAAATTTCAACAGTCATTGAGAGATTAACTCTCTTGGCGACTAATTCGATTTGTCCATCAAGGACATGTTGTGTAAAATCAACTCTGTAGATTTAAAAGGACTAAATCGAAAATTTGGTAAGGTTTATTCAACCCCCTCTAAACCTTACACTACACCCCTAGGGACCTTGAGAGAGCCTGAGAGTCGAGCCCGAAGGCCTTCTTCATTTAGCTTCATTAACAAGTGTAATGAAGCTTAAATCAGGACACATTCATTAGAAAAATGAGCTGTATAAAACATGAAAAGCAGTTTGGCTACAGGAATCGTCCGAATGCATTCATTGAAGCCAAGCGAGTATCATCTAATCGAATTTGCGTTCTTACTTGGTAAAGGAACCTTGTACAAATCCACATCGGTAATACATGGAATGACATTTGATTTTCGATAGACTGCTGTGACACCAAATGAGTGGACGGAAGGGACGATACAACTCGAACATCAGCTTGTAATCTTTTTGAAATGTTCCAAATCAAATATATCGAAAACTCGCTGCAATAACAAATGTTCCAAATCAAATGGTCTTAATTCATTGTAAAGTGGAAAGAGAAACTATCCAGCCCCTATCCTCTCAGCTGCATGAATAGATGCTCTAAGGTTTAAGAGAGTTTCTAACCCATAAATCTATAATACACATACCGGCCAGGTGAATTTTATAGCAAAAAGACTTTTGTTTTGGCAAACAGGAAAATATGTTAACTCAAAACTCATGATAACAATATATACAATATTTTTCATGTCATCCTAAAAGACGACCTTGATGACTACATAATAACTGCAAAAAATCATACATATCTAAATCCATGTTGCACCTTCAAGAATTTAAACTCATACTATGACAAAATATGCATAGATCAATCAAAATAATAAAAACAACATCAAATTAACAACTGCAATCTGATTCCTCTGCTGGTTTAGTTCTCCTTTGATATTTTAGCAGACGCTTTTCGATAATCGAGACTTAAATCCAAACAAGGCCTATACCCCTCACCATCAGTTTCTCTCCAAAACTCCCTCTCCACTGCAGAAATAGTCGGATTCGCAGGCGAAGGCACCATCCCACTGCTAGATAATGTGGGCCCATCCTGTTTTGGGCAATCTCTTAAAATTAAAGTAAGAGATGCAAACCACAAAGGCACGAAGATTCGAGATTGTGAAGACGTATTCATACTGAGAGAATTTCATCATTATAGTCTAGAGCTTTTGTTCTGTACTTAATCCCATGTTTAACTATTTGTTTTCAGATTTGTATATGAATTTGTGAACAAGTATGTTAGGCTAAATCTCTTGATTCTAACCTCAAAAAAAAAAAAAAAAAAAAAATCTCTTGATTCTAGGACATGAGCTAAAATGTAGATTCATGTTAATTCTAATTTGATTGTTTCTTCTTAATTGGTTCCTTGTGTTTAGTTTATGAATTTGTATGCTTATTTCTTGTAGATTATCCGGTCAATAATTTGTATGTTTAATTTGTTAGTTCATAATTCGGAAAACGAGATTTAACATTAGATACACGAATTCATAGCATAAGTGGTATAGAGTCGGGAGGCTTATAACGTTTGTGGGGGTTTACTTCAATTCTATATACTTTTGGGAGTTGATATTAATTGTTGAATATGAATACTAGCAATTCTTATCAATCTACGATTTGTTTGCTTCGGGAGAGGGAATAAACTATCTAAGGAATTGAACCCGTAGATATTTTAAACTGGTTTTGGTGAAACATTAATTAAAATTAATATTGACGAAGCATGTTAAGATCATAGTCCTAGGATTGATTTTCCTTTGTTTGATTCTTGTGAAGTTTGGTGATTAATAATACTTAGACATTTTTAGTTATTAATTTTAGAATTAATTAGATACTCTCTTGTTTATTTTCGATAGCTTAAATAAATTGGAATACGAAATTCACTATACTTTATGCGATTTGTATCAATCATTTGAGAATACGACCTTGCTCATTACTATCTATAAACTACATCGTACACTTGCGGTTTAGCCTAAATAATTTCCGCGATCAAGTTTTTAGCGCCGTTGCTATTTTATTTATTTTTTTTATATATTTAACTACATGTTTAGTTATTTAATAAAATTAGAATTACTTAATATCTCAAATCAAATTAATTGCAATTTAATTGTAATGGGAGATAAAATTTGCAATTAATATTTTATACATATTACAAGGATATGTTTGTCTATCAAACATATCTTTACTAATTTAGGGGTTATTTGAAGGTTTTGATAGTAAAGAGGGTATTTGATACAAAAGAATTGTATAAGGGGGTAAAGTAAATTTTACCCTATTAAAAATAACATATAAACCTTAAGGCTAAGTTACTCGAGACAACAATTTGACTACCCATAGTTCATAGAAGAAGAAGAGGAACTCTTAAGCTTCCTGACGCAACATATCTCTCCGCTCCGCCCTTGATCCAGATTTTTGTATGACTATCCTTTGTGAATTGAAGGAAGAGGAAAAATAAAGAGCTGCGGAGTAGGCCAATGCTATTGAGAAGTCTAAGATCTGTTTATTCATTGGTGGACCTGAACATGCCATGAAATCAGCTGACAGCAGTGATAGTGACTTAGAAGAGATCGACCCTGCTGTAGCAGCAGAGAAAGCTGAATTCCATCAAGCCATGAAAGAATCAAGATGCACGAGCGTCGGATGCAAGAGGGTCCAGGAGAGTCCTCTCAAATCTCTCCTAGCTCTGACCCTATGGATGTGGTGCATAACATAGATGTCAACATTGCTGCCACCACATCCCCAATGCACTCTGAAGATAGCACCAAGAAAATTGGTGATGAAGCTAGGGAAGGTGATGAAGCGGGCACCCCAACCAAGCCAACTCTTGTAGAAGGTGTTGAGACACTTGCCCCATCGCTGATCACTCAAAGGAAACCACAGCCGAGTCTCAGGTGCAGAGTAACCCCACTACTCTTAACTTAGCTAGTGCACCAGCTGAGGGGAAAGCTCTCACCACCATAGCCAAGTCGAGATAATGTTGTGGGAGACCAATCTATGCGGTTTGGAGGCGAAAGTGAGAAACAAAACCGAACAACAAAATGAAGTTGATGAAGCTCGACAGATTGAGACTGTATCTCGTGAAACCTCATCTACACACGCAGTCGAAGGACGTGGCTCTTTGGCGCCTAAGGCAAAGGATGGAAAGGAGACCATGGGAGTTGAGACTCGGTCGAGAGTGCAATCGTAGGAGTTGAGACTACGAAGGATGCCACCGAAGACCCTAAGGCGGTGAGTCACTTGAAGGGATTATGCCCAAGACCCCTGCTGCGAGTTGAGACTACAAGCAGGGATGTCAAGGCCCTACGGTGGTTGAGAGGGCTGGGGGTAAAGAAGGCCCAAAGAAGGTTGAGACTTCCTTGGGTAAAGGAACCGTTGTTGAGCCAAGTCCTCAAGTGGTGGTAGGCGATGACGAAGAAGAAATCGGTGCCCTTCGTGATTCATGGGAACATGTTGATATTGAATTCTGGAATCAGAAGATGAAGCCGAGTCCTCCCGTTGATGAATCTAATAAGGACACAACTAAGGATGCTCAAGCCTCTCGAAGTGAAGCTAGTGATAAACCTGCTCCGATGAGATTCATAGTGGTTGATAAGCAACCCCAATGGCACCATCACTCCAATGACGCGATGAGTTAGGCGAGGACTAGACTACTCATAAGGAAGCCCCAAGCGATACCAAGTAAGTCTGTTAAGACGGTTGAGCATGCTCACACAACTACTCATTTGAAACTCAATGAGCTCAGCAGCTAACACAATCGCTCTACAGATGTCGATGAAGCTAAAGCAATCGAGGCACATCGAATCGAGGAAATTCGAAAAGAGAAGGAAAGGCTCCACAAGCCGAAGATGTGGAAATCCCTATTTACCCCGACGAGCTATTCGAAAATCTCTTTCCTTTTGAAGCCCGAATTCCCTTGAAGCGAATCAACCGTGATACAACAATGGTGCCTATAAGTTTTGACTTTGATGCGATATGGCGGAGGATCGTCCGCTTCGTCACCGACTTCCAAAAAGCCTTTAAAGCCATATGTCTTTGAGATCGTGAAAATGGAGCATGACTTTGCGAGAAAGAATTATATGATTTTTTTCATTTAATATTTTAAAAATTAATTTTTCATTCATAAATAAGTTTGTATATTAGGTAATATGTTGTACATACATTACATTTATTTAATATAAATATTTAAGAATATCAATTAATATATGAACTTTAATAATTACTTTTTATTAAAGTAATATATATACATATAATGATGATAAAATATTTGTTTGCTATTTTATTTATTTTTATATATTTAACTACATGTTTAGTTATTTAATAAAATTAGAATTAATTAATATCTCAAATCAAATTAATTGCAATTTAATTGTAATGGGAGATAAAATGTGCAATTAATATTTTACACATATTCCAAGGATATGTTTCTACCAAATATATCTTTACTAATTTAGAGGTTATTTGAAGGTTTTGATAGTAAAAGAGGGTATTTGATACAAAACGAATTGTTTAAGGGGTAAAGTGAATTTTACCCGTATTAAAAATAACAACACATGTTAGAGCATTCCCAAGAGGCTCTCTAATTGAAAAATATTCTTTATTTTAAAGAGTTTTTCACCAAAAATCATATACAACAAACTCTTTATTTTGACTTTTAAATTTAGAGCATGGGTTTTGGCTCTCCAAATTTGGAGAGCCAAAGCAACTCTTTATAATTAACTGCATTTTTTAGAAAATAATTAATTGCATTAAATGATCAATTACTTCCAATATCCTATTTATTATATTCTTGCACTTTTAGTGACTATCTTGAAAGGTAATTTCCAAAAAAATCATTCAAATTTTTAAATAAAGAGCCAATAAAAAGAGTGTGTTGGAATATGTCAAAAATATTACTCTTTAAATTTAAAGATGCTCTTTATTTTATAAGAATTGCTCTTTTAAATTTGAGGGGTCTCTTGGGTGCAGGGATGCTCTTAGTCGATTTCATATTCGAAAATGGGCCCCGACTGGAGGTGGATTTAAAAACTATCAAATTTGATTAATAGGTGAATAGGGTGCATTGATCTTGATCAACGGATTTTAAATCAAATCCCTCAAAATTAATTAATCTAGTTTAACAAAGCACTCGAGTCATAAGAAAGAAAGACCTACCTGAAGACAATTCCAATTATAACTGGCCTAGACTAAGAAAGATACCTATGAATGATAAAGGAAAGTAAATATTTTATATTCATACAAAATATATATATTTATGTTGTAAATTAAATGATTTATTTTAAATCTAAAAGAAGTTGGTTTGTATTAGGAAACAAATTGTAGTAGAACATGGACTTCATTTAGAGTTTCACTTCCAAGAAGTAAAGAAAAATATTCCTTCCATAATTAAAAGCATTGATCCGATATATTCAAGTTATGCATTTGTTAAAGAAGTTCATTAGCATCAGGAAATAAATATGGAAAAGGAATAAATTGTTAATGAATATTATAATAATATATATTTTTTTCTGATGTAATTAAATTAAATGAGTTAATTTAAGTTGTGAAAGATGTTTATTTGCATTAGGAAATAAATTTACAGTAGGACATTTCCCGATAAGGAAAACAAAATAAAAGCATTGGTCGTATATATGTAAAGAAGTTGATTTACATTAGGAAATAAATATGTAGTTGGACAAGAATTTCCTTTTAAAAACTTCAGTTCCAAGAAGGAAAAGGAATTAGTTTGATGCATAAATACAACCCCTTTGTACGTCCAAACTTATATCTATTCATAATTCACGGATACTACACACGCAAAACCTACTTTCAGATTCTAATTTCCAGAATTAATTATTCCTGTGGAGAAATTAAAGACGCAGAGATATGAAGATTGATAAAACAATAATGTTGTTTGGGAAGAAGATTTGTGTTACTATGGATTCAGAGGATGACATCATTCAACAATCTGATGATTCTGGAATAACCCCACCTGTTGTTGTTCCACGAATTACTACTGATGATCATCCAACAGTGCTCAATCCAATGCCACTCCGATCTTTTCCTCCCACAAACGTTTCGAAAATCGTTTTCTCTTAGTTGGATACAAGGGTCCATTGTGTTCTCAAGAAATTGACGATCATCATAATTATAAGCGTGTTAAGATTTCCGAAACTGATAATCAAGCAAATATAGCCAGGGGTGAGAATGATGCTGGTAAGAGTAACACAGTAATATCGCGCAACAGAAAGATAAAGAATGATAATGCTGGTAAGGAAAAACCATCAGTTAAGAAGAGGAAGCGTACTCATATTGAAGATGATCAAATTCCTGAATCACCAATTGAAATCGAGGACGTGCCAAATGGGATCCAGCCTATTTTCTTGTTCAGGAAAATGCTCGAAGAATCTGATGTTAGGCCAAATCTGAATAGGTTGTTCATAACTTGGAGAGAAAGACTTATGGATTTTTTGAACGAAGAAGAGAAGATAGTTGTGAATCATAATAGAAAAGAAGGGATTGATTTTACTGTAGTTGATCATACTCGGGGCAAATCCTATACGCTGTGTTTGGGAAAGTGGGAGAGTTTAAAGATGCCAGTTCTTAAAAAAAGACTGGAGTAAGGTGGTTAGAGATAATAATGCACAAATAGGCGATTGGGTCGAAATATGGGGTTATCGCCTCAACGGCCAGCGTCACTTGGTTGTCAAATTTAGAAAAGCAGAATCTACAGAGAATGCTCAAAACAACGTTGTAGTCGTATAGTTAATTGTACGCATTATTTTGAAGTACACAACTAGCTATTGTAATTTTTAATTTTTTTTTAATTTTTTTGTCTTTGATCAGCAGAGTAGTCTCTGTAGTTGGTTTTTTAAAGTTTTTGTTATTGTTTTTCATCGTCTAGTTCCTAAGAATTATGTCAACATTGATTAATATGGCATCATGTTTAAAACAGATTGATGTACTGTATCTGTTTATCTTCTTATTTTTAATTTTCCATGTCTTAATTTCTTATTTTATTTTTGTTTTAATGTTGAGCAATGTACTGAGCTGGCTACTTGTTCAAATAACGTCACTAAATTTTGTATGGTTGTTAACATTTATTTTGAATTGTGTGTAATGAGTCTTTCTTAAATTTAAGAATGGAAAATATGTGATTTAAAATAGGTAAATAACTGTGATCTCAAAATCTTGAATACTGAAATATTGAAAAGATAGTTGTGAAATGAAAATCAAATGAGGTCTAACATTTTGATGGGGCAGTTAAATAAGGCCCAGGAGTTTCGAGACTGGACAGAAAGGAAATGAGTAATAAATTTGGGAAGGAGGAATTAACATTGTAAGCAGAATCAGTTTATTTGAAGATTTTTTTGTAAATATCCATTGTGTTAATGTCATAGAGTCGGTCTTAAGTTTCGAGAGGCTTGGAGCAAAAAAAAAATGGGACCCTTGTGTTTACATAAAAAAATTAAAAATAAAAAATCAATAGTACAAATGAAATTTCATTGATTTAACATTAAAAATAAGATATATAATAACAAAAATAAAAAAATAAATTACGAAAAAGATTGTTCAATATGATTAACCATAGAGAAAAAGACAAAAAAAAAACTAATAAATTAGCTATGAAAAATTAATCATCTTGCATTTTTCAATTCTATAATTTTAGTTTTGCAAAAGGAAAAAATGGCAAATATGAAGAAAGGAATGAGGACTTAAAGGTGGACGACTCTTTCAATTCTTCAAATATATTTTTAGTTTTGCAAAAAGAAAAATGTATAGTTAGATTAAAAAAAGTTGGATAGATAGGCGGAAAAAAATAATTACATAGCAAGGCCAAAAGATAAACCTCCACTTGTGTTTTTTGCAAAAAGAAAAATTATAGTTACATAGAAAGGCAAAAAAAAAAAAAACCAAATTGTTAGATAAGAAAGGCAAAAAAGGAAGAAATTTGATAGTTGTTTCTATTAAGATTTGAACGCATTGACCATGAGTAACATTAGAAGCATTGCATCCACTATGCCAAGTCAGTCACTAATACACAAAATAAACCTTTGATTAGTATATCCAATAAATATACATATAAAATAAAAATAAAAGTCTGGGGCCCTTGTCGGCGGGGCCCTGTGCGGCGGCACCACGTGCACCGCCCCATGACCGCCCCTTAATGAAGCACAAAAAACCTAATATTGATGGATGGACTTATAATTTAAAAGTCCAATATTGATGGACCATTGTCTAATTTATAACCTAGTCTTATTTTTGTTGATATTTTCGTTTTTGAAGATATTTTAGCCTTTTTTTTTTTGACACGTACATAACACATAAAAAGGACTGATTCACATTAGCTTACCATGAGGGTTGTTTTTGCAGTCTGTTTCTTATGCGAAATATTGCTCAAACCATATTGAACCTAGAGAACTTATAATTTAGTGTTTTTGGAAGAATTAGCTATTAAGAACTGAAACTTTGGGTTAGAGACATGTAAAACTCATTGGGGTGTTACTTTAATAATCAAACCAACGACTACAAATGAATGCTATTTTAATAAAAAATTGTATGAGATAGTCTAATGGCCGCTCGTTCCTTTAGTCTAAGGAGTAGGCCGATTCGGGCAGCCCGACACTTTTTTTCCAAAATTTAGGGACCCAAATATTTTATATATTTTTAGTGTGTAGTGTATATATATAACATAAATAAAATATGACACCATATTGGTTGAATCTTTGACACTCTTGAAACTTTGAATGGTAACACAGATTCAAAACTTGTAGTCAATAATATTTTTCTTTTAAATTATTACATCTAATTTTTTAATACCCTAAATTTAAAACAACTTAAATTGATAAGGCAAGAAATTAAAAAGTCATTATACTATGTCAAAGTCGATTCCTAATATTATTCGACAACTTTGATTATACTGTCTTTATTAATATTTTTTTGTCAAAATCAGAAACGGGTTGTATATAAATTATTATCTTGATTTTTGAATATGGATGTAATATTGTTTTAGAATTGCATTATATATTGCACATTATTCTTTCTTTTTATGTTTTAGTTGCTTTTAAGTTTTTTAGTAAAAAATCTCAAAAGAAAAATAAAATCGAAAAAAAATGAGCCTAGTTTTAAAATTCGACTCAAGGCTAAAAACCGATAAGATTGGTCGTGGATGGTCTCATAGATATGAACGACTATACACGGAGATATGTCGTGGGCATATTAATTAGAGGCGACCTACTCACATTTTATTTTATTGCTCAAAGATTGCTAAGTAAGTATAGAAGCCTCCAAATCAAACTAGTTTAATTTTATAAAAATTAATTCTGGAAGTAGACTATCATAAGCTAGCAAATTGTCTTACATCTCCCCTCAAGTGTGCACAATTTAAGAATCAAAAAGGACTTTTTCTTTGGTTGTAATGTAGGCTCTTTGGCTAGGGTATGAAAAATATGGATTAAGTGACTTAACTTGAGTAAAAAGAATTTACATACATAGACTTTCAACTCACCAAGCCAATTTCATCATAAAAATCATTCTTTCAAATTATTTTCTTTTTCAACTCTTCTTCCACCATTTTTCTCCTTTTTTTATTCTTAGGCCCTTGACTTCTTTCTTTTGCCTTAAGCTCTCAATTTTTCTCAAAATTTTCACAGATAGAGAAGATGGAGCATGGCTTTGCATCATTGGACCAAAGGCTAGACAACATAGATGCTACCATCACTGGAGACATCAGAGAGACTGTACTACGAATTCGAGAATGGGTTGGACAAGTTAAGGCTCTGAGGCATGAGCAGCTTACCTACTTCAAGTCTTTATTCGCAAAAATGGTGATTTGGAGCTCGACAACTTCAAGTTCAGAGAGACAAAGGACCACATATTCAGGATGGATAAGTCACATAGGTCTAACATGGAGTTGTTCAAGCCGCAACACAAGTCCGAAATTGCAAGAATGGAGGCCAACGCCGAACAACAGATTAAGGTCCTCCAGATAGAAATGAAGTCGATGGCAAAATGAGTCCAAGGCTCTAAAGTCGGAATTCGTGAGCAACAGACTCCAAGACCCATGACAAACATGACTCTACGAACAACAAGCTACATTTTCTCCTCGAGTGGAATTTTCTGAGGCTTAGCCCTACCCTTTGGTGATGATGCCAAAAAGGGGGGAAGAGGAAGCTATGAAGGAGTTAAAAGAAGGGCAATGGAGTGATAAGAATGGAAGCAAAGGGAAGCAAGCAAAGGGGAAGGAAGTTCTGTGAAGAAACCCCCCATTGAAAATAATATTTGCTAAGACCCCACAACAAGGAGAAGTAATAGCCTCGATTCTCAGAGACTACTAAAGGAGCGATGATTGAAGACAAAAATGATGATCAAGCATTCGAGAAAGACCATAGAAATTTGAATTTGAAAAGGTAGGCCGAGAAGCACTCCGAGCACATCAAAGATATCAAAGAAAGATTCGACGGCCCCAGTGGATTATCAAGGATTCCCAAAGAAAAACCCCAGAGAAATCACGATACTTGATGTTGGATCTAAACCAAGATCACTAGAGAAGTTTCAAACTCTAGAAGCTGAAGGTTATTTCAAGAACATGACTCTACCGCAGGCATGTAACTTATAGTGGAAAAAAGGTCTTGGATTGTGCAGATCAAGTGAGAAGCAGTAGAGTTCCAGTAGTCACTCGACTGGAAAGGCACCAGTACAGTACACTCCCAAAGGAGGAGCTAAGCCATTTAGAGGGAGGGGAATGTTTGAAAGTGGTGGAAGAGGCAGAGGCACTCCAATACAGCCGAGACCTAAGGATTCAAGGTTTATTGATCCAAACAAGAAAGGGATCAATTACTGGGTTGACTACGATGCTCTTGCTAACCTTGAAGTGGAGCGCAAGAATGAGGAGGCAAGAAGAAGACATGAGGCTAAGAATGAAAGAGCTATGAGAGAATGGGATGAAAGGCATGTTGCAAAAAGAGCTTATGAGAAGAAGAAGAAGAGGGAAAGAGCTGAAAAAGAAAAGAAGGAGGAAGCGATCGAGGCATTCAAGACTACAAAACCCCTTTAGTGTATTTTACTTAATTGTAAATACAAGTTTTGCAAGTTTTTCTTGTAAAATCATCTTCCCCATTTTACTCTGATACATGTTGTACCTTTGCACAGTAAAAGACTCTAGTACAATGTAATAGATAGTATAGCTTAGATACAATGTATAGAGTATACTATGTAAACAACTTTGTAAAGAACAAGAATGATATGATCAATAAAATTAACATATTCAAAGCTCATACATTCTTTGTTACTGCACTGCTTAGCTGTAATTTAATTTAAGTTTTGGCATCATCAAAAAGGAGGAAATTGTTAGAAAATTTATTATTAGATTTTGATGATACCATGTAGAACTTATAATATGAAGTTTGCACCAGCTTTTCTTGTATTCTCTTTGTAATAGATAGATCGCATGAGCCGAGTTGGAGTCACTATGTTGAAGAATACAAGAGTCAATCAAGGCCCCGATGTGTGTCGATTGTGTATAGTCAAGATGGAAGGTTTAGACTCGACTGAAGAAGAGACCCAGTTGTGGGACAGCTGAGTAAAGTATGAAAAGTGACAGTCAAGTCATTTGAGAGCCAAGTCTGCCAGTTGACAGACAGTTAAGTCATTCCTAAAAGGTTGGAGCTGACTCAAATCAAAGGGATAAAGGCAGTTGTCAAGTCAAGTCAATTGATATTAATTTGTTGCACAAAAGTCAAGGACTTTACTTAATATAGTAATACATCCATGTTGCCATGTCTAAAAGTGCTCATCCTAAAAGCGTGCAAAAGAATAAACCAATGGGAAACACTGAGCTTGTGTCAGGACCTGAAAAGCTGCAGACATCATTTAATACGAGAAAATGTCACCATCACAAGTTGCAGATCGAGACAATACAAGACAAGACAACGACCTAGAAGTGTTATTTGAAAATTACATATCTCTTCAATAGACAAATTTTCAAATAAACACTATAAAATACTGAGGAAGAGAATGAGAGAAGGTTATGAATCTGAACGAATTTACAAGCAATACAAGCAAGAAAACCTGCAAAAAATACTCTCAAATAGTAAGGTTCAAGGTCGAACCAGAAGTTTAGGCTCGTTGGAAGGTTGTGTGATCAATTCCAAGGGTTTGAAGGAGCTAAAGTAGAAAGGCAATTGTCTTATGAAGAAGTTGAGTCGCAGGAGAAGCCTTGGTGTTTGTGTGATTAAGGCTATCTCTAGACTGAAGAACTGCTTGTAACTTGATCTGTTACTTAGTGGATTCCTCCTGAGTTGGAGAAGAGTGGATTAGAGGAATTGCCTCATCCTCGAACCACTATAAAATTTACCTGTGTCATTACTTTCAGCACTTTACTTTCTTGCATACATTTATATTTGTTGTTAAGTTAAATTGCCAACCCAAATTTGATAATAACATTGCTAAAAATAAGTGTTAAAAACGTGTTTAAAACTAACGTGGGTGTTAAGTCTTCTGTTGTATAAAACCAAATCATCTAAAAAGTTAAGTGTTAGCTGACCAGCTAAGTTATACTATCAATAGCTCAGTCGAGTCTGTTGAGTGGGTAACTTTGTTGAATTAAGCCAACCTAGCTGTCCCCCAAGGACTTAGCTGATTTGAGTCAACTCGTTGAAATATTTTAAAAGGACTAAAAAGTGAAAAGTTGGTAAGGTTTATTCAACCCCTTCTACCTTACATCACAACCCTTGGGACCTACACCATCGCTGAGTCTCAACCGTTGATGGGCCTTGTACATCCCTTTGTGCGATCTTAACTTTCTGGCAGGTCTTCTCGCAATTATCCTTTAAGCATGACCGCGCTTTAGGGTCTTCAATGGCATTCGTTGCGATCTCAATTCCTTGGATTGCATTTTCAGACCAGGAGTCTCAACTCCCATGGCCTCACATCCATCATTTGCCTTTTAGCTTGCGAGCGTCATCGGCTCGGTAAGCGGTTGAAGTTTCAAAATTTGACCGAGATACCGATCCGTCTCGAGTTTTATCAACTCAATCTGCTAAATTTAAGCATTCTCTCCATCACCTCCAAACTTCATTTGTGGTTGGTCTCCCACAACCTCCTCCGACCCGGGCCGTGGTGGCTTGAGTTTTCCCCTCGGTGGCGCACAGTGAGTCTTGAGTAATGGGATTACTCAAAGCATGAGACCCCCATTGTTAATCCAATTGAGTGTTGATTGTTAGGACAAGTGTCTCAACACCTTCCTGCAGGAGTTGGCTTGGCTAAGGTGCCCACGTCACCTTCCTTAACTTCATCGTCAATTTTCCTGGTACCATCTTCCTCGAGTGCACATGTGATGTGGTGGCATCAATGGTTCCCACCACATTCATAATATGAGGGCTATGAAAGATTTGAAAAGACTCTTTTGGACCCTCTTGCATACATTGCTTGTGCGTCTCTTTTAATTCCTTATCGCTTGTCGAACTCACTTTCTCGGCTACAACAAGCAGGTCGATCTCCTCAATATTGTTGTCACCGCTATAAGTTGAGTCCATGGAAAACTTAGGTACATCCGCGAATACGCATGAATGAGGCTTCTTTGACTCTTCAATGGCTCGGCCTTTTCCAAGGCTTTCTGTTTCTCTTCATCCCTCCTTTCGGAAAGAATAGCCATGCACAAATCAGATTGAGACCGAGCTAATAGTTATGTTTCCGGGAAGCTTAAGAGCTCTTCTTCTTCTTCAATAAACCCAGGGCTCGAATTGATGTCTCGTATAACTCGGCTTCCGGTGTCTCCATATCCTTATTCTTTCCTAGATATCGGGAGTAGACATGAGACAACATTACTACATCATCATCATCATTCGGGATAAGTGCAAGTGGAGCATTTTCCTCCTCAAGTGTCCTAGCATCGGTTTGAGGATACTTAACAAATGCCTAGTTCTTCCGATTGGTCAATTGTGTCGATTGTCTCGAGCAGCTTGTGTCTTGTATAATCTATTGATCCATATCAGCATCTTCTCAACACGTGGTGAAAACTTCACCACCTTTAACTTCTTTAGATTGCTCTTCCCGAGCCAGCTAGATCTCCTTGGTGGTTGAGTGCGATTCAACGGCTTCTCAAGTTTGGATTTTTGAACAATTTTCTTCTTTTGGTTTTAACAAGATGAATTTCTTCCTCTTCACCTTCCTCAATGGCTTCCTCGGCTCCACCATCTTTATCTTTTTGGCTATAGTTGTCTTGCAAGGCACAATCGAGTGCTTTTTCTCCACGATCGGAGAAGGTGCAATCGTATCCCCTTTGGTCTCGGGTGGGGTAGGTGCATCTTCTAGCACGGCCGCAGAGGCGATCTTGTTTGGGTTTGGTTGTTAGGGTAAGTGCTTGTTTAGGCTTGGTCTGCGAGTGAGTGCATGCTTAGTCATGAAGAACTCTCTTCTTCTTCCGAGTTGGCTTCGAAGAATGAGCTAGACGATTGCGATTGTGTCCTCGAGGACAGGATTATCCGATTCACCTTCATTGGTGTCGCCTCCGCATGCATGTGCTTGCCTCTAAGCACCGAGATAAGTTGGCTTTGAACATCTTCTTATTGATATGGAATGGCTTCCCATGCCTAAGTGCAATCCCTTCACCTCCATGAGAAGGCCAATAACCAGCCCATATCCCAGCAAGCTTACAAACAGACATTATCAATAATAGTCTTGTTAAGAACATTCTGCAGCGATTTAGTGAAGATAAACTCAGCCCAATTCACCTTCTTCTCCTCCAAGATCGCAACCATCACCATCGCCTTCATCCGAGGCGGTGATTAAAGTCGCCAATTTCATGTCCACGTATTTGGACATAATGTCGATCAACTTATGGTAGCCATACTTGATTCTTTTGTGTAAATAACTTTAGCAACAGACTACGGCTTGGCAATCTCCTTCCATGCCACGACTAGGTTCACGTCTTTTCGGCTATATCCTTCATCCCTTCAAGGCGGATGACGTTGTTCAACTAAGTTCGCCGATTATCTTGATGTCCTTGATGTGGATTTAGGACCTAATCTCCCCATCGTGAACCTCGGCATTCACGTAGAACATGACGACTTCCTTTGAGTATGTGTGAGAGTGTCCCTTGATGAAAAATCCCTTGATTGGATTTCTCTAGCTTTGCAAAGAATTTTCGAACCAGGGCCTCGTCCACTCCATGTTTCATCATTTATTCAAAATCACGGTTGAGCGAGTGGATTTTCTTGAACATCTTGACGAAATCATAGGTAGCATCCATTTTCTTGAAAATAAGCGGTGAAAAACAAGTAGAACAAGTACTTGAAGAACTAAGGTTTCGTTCTTTGCAAGAGGAAAACGGAACTTGATTTTACGAGGCAGAGAGTGTTGTGAGGAGAGAGAAAAACGAATTTGGTTTTATGGGGCGTGAGAGGACGATTTTTGGAATTTGAAAAGCTTGATCAAGATCAACGTCAAGATTAAACATGTGAAACCGCATTAATTTCAACATTAAATGCATCAGCATTTATATCGAATCATAGGCTAAACGTGTGCAATCTTTATTCTGACACAATAATTACGTTGACGTAATGTCCAAAAATATTACCGCTCACAGAAAACGACTGCGCTTTGTCACGTAGCTCATAAATAACTCAGCTATCTTACGAGAACGTGACTTAACTCTGCTTTCTCTCTTCACATGATGATCACTCGGATATCGGTGACTCGTCTGATTGGTTTCCTTCTTGGTACATTTCATGATGCGTGTAAAATATATGTGCATTTTGGGGCTTAAAATTATATATGTTTGATGCATTTCCACGCATATTTAGTGTGTTTTTACTTGGTTTCCTTAGAAGGGCATGATACTGCGTATTCTTGTAACTTTTTATAGGAAACGAAGCTTAAATGAAGAAATATCAGTTGAAAGGTCTAGATAAGACTGACAAGTGCGAGGAGAGAAGATCAAAAGACGAAGAAAATGGACAAGAACACACGTCACCTTTGCCGGACCATGTGGTACCACACGGCCGTGTGACACAACCATGTGAAAAATGACACAATCGTGTGAAAAAGCAAGAAACAGGGGACGAAACCAAGTCGCGCACTGGACCGTGTGGGACCCACATTGGCATGTGTAGTTGGTCTGCAAAACCCACACGGCTGTGTGAGGCTACATGGCCAGGCTATGTGGGACTCTACCACGCATTTTATCAGAGTTCTTTTCCCGTTCCAACTCTACAAGTGATCTCTCTAAGCATCTATAAAAGGGACCCCAAGCTTGCACGGAAAATCATTCATTAAAAATTTTGTTTTTTTTTGGAAATTTTTATTTTTATTTTTTATTTTAGCACGTTTAATTGATTTTTTGTGTTATTTTTAATCAAGGTTTTCGAAAATGCCCAGCTTCCATATGATTTTACTATGGGCATTTAATTGAATGAGATAACACACTTTTGGGAATAATGTGATGAATTGTTGGGAAGATGTCATTTGTTTGCTTAGCATTAGTTGAGGAAATTTGGTATTTGAGTATGTTGCGAAAAATAAACCTGTGAGCTTTTGTGCCTTAAACTGCTTTATATTATGCAGACTTATTTTTTCTTAAGTGTGTCATTCATGATTGATAGAACTCTAGAACTTGCTCTGGTATCTTTATTGAAGTCATGTGTATGTGAAATTTTTGAAAATGAGTTAAGGCCATCTTTGTTTAGTCTTACTTAGCCTAAAAAGCCTACCAATGAACTCATGATTCCCTAGTTAGCCAATTTTGAGCCAAAACTTTCTATTGTTAGCCACATTTTGATCTTTAAAATTGAAAATAATGATTTTATCACTGAAATTTCTTGAGCTTGTAGAAAATGAACAAGTTTGGGGGAGATGTGGTGATAAATTTGTGAAAAAAGAGAGGAAGTTGGCAAAAGAAAGAGGGATGAACAGTGTCTAGGTGAATGAAAGGAGAATGAAGCTCGAAAAAGAAGGAAAATCTCTGAAACATCGAGAAAATCGAGCAAAAGAAAAGAAAAAAAATCTGAAAATTGTGAAAAAAAAAATGAGAGCTTCAGACTAAAGAAAAGAAAAAGAAAAGAAGGCAAAAAGGCCTAAGAATGAAAAAGAAGAAATAAGGGTGAAACAAGTTGAAAAAGAAAATATCTTGAGAATGATGTTTAGATGAAATTGGGTTGGTGAATTGAATTTGAGCGTAAACACTTTCCATACACTTTTGAGAGTCGAGTGATACACTATCAACTTGTGAGTCACGATGTCGAGTACCCAAGAGGTATTGATTATGCGAGCTTATGAATGATGACTTCTTGATAATTGATTGCATGGTTTACTTGAGTATGGAGTCAAATAATATTAAGTGTTTATAGTGTTCTTGTGTGTTCTTTTTACTCCTTGATATTATTTTTCTTAATTTGCTCGAGACGAGCAATGCTTTATATTTGGGGATTTTGATGTGTGTAAAATATACATGTGTTTTGGGGCTTAAAATGATATATATTTGATGCATTTGCACGCATATTTAGTATGATTTTACTTGGTTTCCTTAGAAGGGCATGATACTGCGTATTCTTGTAACTTTTTACAGGAAACGGAGCTTAAACGAAGAAATATCAGTTGGAAGGCCCAGATAAGACTGACAAGTGCGAAAAGAAGATCAAAAAGACAAAAAAAACGAACAAGAACACGTCACTCAGCCGGATCGTGTGGTACCGCATGGCCATGTGACACAACCGTGTGAAAAAGGGAAGAGATGGGGAATGAAACCAAGTCGCACGGCTGGACCATATGGGACCCACACGACCGTGTGGAGTTGTTCTGCAAAACCCACGCGGCCGTGTGAGGCTATATGGCCAGGCCGTGTGGGACTCTGCCACGTGTTTTTCTGGAGTTCTTTTCCCGTTCTAACTCTACAAGTGATCTCTCCAAACATCTATAAAAGGGACCAAAGACTTGCACAAAAAATCATTCATCAATACACAATACAAAACATCAAATTACGCAGGAACACAAGATCTGAGGTCTTCTGAGAGAGGAGGGCTAGGTCGCGAAGAACACCACAAGGCCTTTCGCATCTACGGGAGCACAAGAGCTTCGAATGCTTAGGAGGGGAATCCATCCTGACAAGAATGGATTTTCTTTCTATGTCTAGATCTCTTGTATGTGCTTAAACAACGTCATAATATTGATTTCGAATTTGTCTATGAATTTGTTATCAATGTTTGGCTAATTTTTGGATCTTAGAGGCATAATCAAAGCGTAGATTCATGTTAAATCTTGATTATTTTGTTTTCTTAGTTTATTCATATTTTCTATTTTATAAATTCAAGTGTTTATTCTTAATTGCTTTTTATCTGATCAATAACTAGCATGTCATATTTGTTAGTGCGAGATTTGGGAGATGAGTTCTAACAAATATGAAAATCAAATTCGGACATAAACGGGTGTAACGTGTTGGGAGATCGACAATGTTTGTGGGGAGTCATTCAATTTATAAATCTTTTGGGAGTTAATAATAGTCGTAATGTATTGGGAGATCTACAATTGTTATTAATCTACTATTTATTTATCACGTGGGAAGGGAATAGACTATCTTAGGAATTGAACCCATAGAATTGCATGAATTGGTTTTGAAACTTTAATTGGATTTAATATTGGAGAAACATGTTGAAATTATGTGCCTAAGATTGCTCGTAGTTGTTGAAAATACTTGTGGGGTTCGCAAATTTATTTATTTTTCTTGTTGTTTTCGATTTTTACTTAAAATTTGATATTCGGTTGCTTCAATAAAATTGGAATGCGATGTTATTATAGCCTAAGTATTTCACAAATCAATCCTCGAGGAATACAACCTTGCTTGACATTATCCTATAAACTATATTGTACACTTGCGGTTGTATGATCGAAATATTTTTGGCAAACATTTCACTTGGATGGAAAATGAAACTTTGCCTATTTCACATTTCTCTCTTCTTTGGCTCTGCTGATTGAGTCTTCCGAGTCTCCTAATTCACTCAATCAAGCCTAGCTCATTTTTAAGCTCCTCAAATCTCGATTCACATAGAGACTTAGTGAATATGTCATAACTCGCTTATCTCTGTTGAGATATATTCTCGAGGTGATGTCCTTCTTTTCAACATGACCTCTTATAAAATAATATCTGTCATCAATGTGTTTTGTTCTTGAATGCAATACTGGATTATGTGTAATTGCAATAGCACTTGTGTTATCACACATGATTGGAATTTTCTTTTCTTCTATATCATAGTCTCTCAGTTGTTGCCTCATCCATAGAACTTGGGCACAATAGCGCCGCAACTATGTACTTTGCTTCCATTTGTGGATGTAGCTATTGAATTTTGTTTCTTGTTGAACCAAGAAACCAATCTATTCAAGCATTTGATGAGTACGATTTACTTTTCTGTCCACTCTACATCCAAAGATAACTGAGTCCGAGTAGCCTATCAATTTGAATACTTCATCCTTTGGATATCATAAGCCAACTTCTTGGCATCCCTTCAAATACCTTAGGATTCTCTTGGTTGCAGTCATGTGACTCTCTTTTGGTTCAGATTGAAATCTAGCACATACACCTACACCAAAGGTGATGTCTCGCCTAGCTACTTGCTGTTAAATAGAGTCGTGATCCAATAAGAGCTCTATATCTGGTTTGATCAATAGCTTTGCCATCTACATCTATATCCATCTTAATTGAAGTGTTCATAGGATCTTCGCAGATGATTTCTCTTCCATATCAAATTTCTTCATCAAATCTCTGGTATATTTGGTTTGACATATGAAGGTTCCATCCTTCATTTGCTTAACTTGAAGTCTTAGGGAGAACATCAGCTCTCCCATCATGCTCATTTCAAACTTTCCTTGCATGAGGTTTGAAAACTTGTCACGTGACTCTTTATTTGTGAATCCAAAGAAGATATCATCAACATATATTTGAAGATGCGTGTACCCTCCCCATCTTGAATTTTGAAGAGTGTTCTATCAATGTTTCCTTTGGTGAATCCATTGTCAATCGAAATTGTGACAATGTGTCATACCATGCTCTTGGTGCTTATTTCAATCCATACGAGTGCTTTCTTAGCTTGTACACTTTATTTCTAATAGTTTTCTACTCAAAACCTGGAGGTTGTTCAACATAGACTTTTTCTTCTAAGAGTCCATTTAGGAATGCACTTTTCACGTCCATTGATACACAATGAAGTTATTGTGTGCGGCGTAAGCAAGAAACATCCTTATTGCTTCCAACCTAGCAACATGAGCAAACATTTTATCAAAATCTATTCCTTTCTCTTGGCAATTCCATTTGGCTACCAATCTTACTTTGTTTCTTACTACGGATCCTTCCTCATTCATCTTGTTCTGAATACCCACTTAGTACCAATACTATTTTGGTGGGTAGGTCTTTGAACTAATTCTCATACTTTGTTTCTTTTAAACTGGTTGACTCTTCTTGCTTAGCTTGAATCCAATGTGTGTCATACAATGCTTGAGACACATCTTTAGGTTATATCCGGGAAATGAAACAAGTAAACATGGCTTCATGTTGAGCTCTAGATCTGGTTCTTACTCCATCTCTAACATCTCCAATGATTAACTCAAGTGGATGGTCTCTTAGCCATCTCACATCCGGTTAAGTAGTGCATTGGATTAGCGGTCTCAAGAAACTGAGTTGTCTTGAATAGCTTCTTCATCATCATTCAGTCAGACTTTCCACTATCTTTGATATTCATTATCTCATCTTCTTTAAGATTGAGTGCTCTTACATCCGCATCATAATAGGGGCTCTTCGCATAGTTGGCTAATTCTATTTTCTTAGCTAACTCGTATATATCTTATGTGACCATAGTCCTCTTGTTCAACACTCTATAAGCTTTACTTTCAATTGCGTATCCCAAAAAATACCTTCATCGACTTTAGAATCAAAAGCTTTTAAATTGTCCTTGCTATTATTGTGGATGAAGTACTTACATCCAAAGATCTTGAAATATACAACATTTGGCTTTCTCCCGTACAAATTTCCTATGGAGTTTTAGTCAATTGCACGTTGATCATGCATCTATTCCGAGTGTAACAAGCGGTATTGATGGCTTGACCCAAAATCTCTTAGACAGACCAACTTGACTAACATTGTCATTGCGGCTTCATTGAGAGTTCATTTTATTCTTTCGGCTACTCTATTCTCATTGTGGAGTTCTTGCGGTGATAACCCAAGAGCAATACCATTCTCAACACAATAATCGAGTTATAATTCCATTGACAAACTCGTTGTTCCCCTGTCGATTTTATCTTTATGATGGTTTAACTATTCTCATTTTGAACTCTTCTCATCAGCTGAGGCAGTTTCTACAAAGTTTCCTTCTTTTTACACAAGAATAAAGTCCATATATATCTAGCGTATTCATCCACTACCACTAAGGTGTATTTCTTTGCACTGATGTTGGATGGTTCAATAGGACCAAATAAGTCCATGTGTAGTAGATGCAATATCCTTATTGAAAAAGGACTTGGCTTGTCCTTGAAGGATGACTTGATTTGTTTTCCCATCTGGCATGCATCACAAATGCTTTCTTTCTTGTATATTGAGTCTAGAAATCTTTCCACAAGATGACTCATTGCAAGCTTGTTAATTGTCTTGAAGTTCGGGTGACTCGGCTTTTTGTGTACCCAACCAACTTGATTCGGCTTTACTATTTGCTAGCGAGACATGTGTTTGGTGTAGCAATTGACCAATCCACTACATACATGTTATTTTGCCTTGTTCCTTGTGGCACAATTTCATTTGATTCAACATATTTGATTTGGCAAACTCTCATATTGAATTCCACATTGTAGCCTGTGTCACAAAGTTAGCGATGTTAGTAGATTAAAGTTGATTCCTTCAACATATGCAACAACTGTGAAGTCCAATCCATTTTTCATTATGGATCATGTACCTTTGATTTCCCCTAGAGCTTCATTTCCTCCAAATATGACTTTTGCACCTCCGATTTCCTTGAACTTTGATAGATTTCTCTTGTTTCCTGTCATATGTCTGGAACAACCACTATCCATGTACCAGGCTGTAACACACCAAAATTTTTGAACTATAAAATATACATATACACTCATCTCCATGAATAATGTTTTTTTCCATAAATAAATCATCTCGTTATAACGATCCATTTAATTTCCAAAAGAATAATAATTACCGCAGAAACAATAACGTAAAATAATTGGAATAAAATTTGATACATTCTTAAATTCTAAAAGGCCATTTTGACTTTGAAAAATCATGTACATACATTATTTCATAAGAGAAAATAGACCTGTAAAAATATATTTCATTCAAAATTCAATAGCAACAACCAAAGTAATTTATAACGTGTAGAAAATTTATATATTCATTTATTTCTAAGAAATTCGCACATTTACTAATTTATATAAAAGAAATATCCCTTTTTGTCTATTTACATAAATAAACTTAGAAAATCATAGCAATTCATCATTTATTATCTCAATTTGAAAATTTCTTAAAATCAACATTTATTCTCGACACCAATCAATTATCACATAGACTATCATCATAGGTAAATACTTAGAAAATAATAATTTGTTTAGCAATCTAGTATTTAATTGAAAAATAACTTTTCAAAGTATAGACATTACTCCAGTAGTTTCATAGGCTATCATTACCCACCCTAAGTCTAACAGCGTAAATAAATACTTAGACAAATAATTCCTTATTCAATTGAAACATACATTTAAAAGTATAGACATTACTTTAGTAGTTTCATAGACCATCTATTATCCACTGCTAATAACCATTGCCAACTCCTTGTCGAAAAGTTGGATTATAATTGCGGTGAGCGACACAACTCGGTGGAGTTAAAATTGTCCAAGCTAAATACAGAGATATCTCACATTAACATGCAAATACAATCCAATAGAACATAGCATAGATTCTTTGAAAAACCATAGACATTCATAGATTGTACTGCAGGGGTTCCATCTGAGGGATACATCGACCCCGGACCTCTTGAGTCCTTGGCTCATGGGTGTCTAAAGCAACTGTACTACACAATAATGCAAAATAATCTAAGCATTTGACAATGACAATTTAGAAAACAAACCCCACCTCCAAACTTTGCTTAAAAAATTAGTGAATGATTTGATGCAATATCCTTATGAACTTGTGGCGCGCCATCCTCGTCCCTAACATGGATATATATACATTTTAGTTCCTAGAAGTCAAAACTTAAGTATTAACCTTGATATAGGAAGCACTAAAATAACATCTTTGGA
Source organism: Rehmannia glutinosa (assembly GCA_016081115.2). Classification (NCBI taxonomy): domain Eukaryota; kingdom Viridiplantae; phylum Streptophyta; class Magnoliopsida; order Lamiales; family Orobanchaceae; genus Rehmannia; species Rehmannia glutinosa. Next base: position 70,892,893 of record CM071931.1, on the reverse strand, counting down.
AGCTCACGACATTTTCCTAAGGTTTAGGGTTCAACTTGGTAGGTTTGAACAATACTAAATCTCAAAGATAGTTTGGATCGAATAATATTTTCTCATAAACTGTATCTTTGGAATTATTCGATATTTTTACAAGTAGATAATAGATTCAAAACTAGATATCATATAAAACTTTCACGAAGATCGAAATGTTTAGCTATTGGTTTTTAATTTGTGAAACTGAAATTGCTATAACACAAAATCATGCCTGACTACGGAAGAAAAATAATATTTAAATAAATATAGTACTATCGAGCTGTAATTTTAATGAAGTATAATATACATACCATAGTATAACATATCCAAAAAATAGTAATATTTAAAATTCGTTAACCTTAGGTTTTGAATTTCATAATCAAACTTTTGTCATAGCTAAAGCGTAACGTTTTGGAAACTAGTTAATATTTACATAAATATAATTTGGAATGATCGATATTTTGGCACATGGTAGTATACATTATAATACATAACATATCAAATATTCGGGTATTGTGAAGGTCTTTATACATGGTTTCTAGAATTTATGAATCAGAAATAGAGTATATTCAAAATTTGGAAATCGTAAATAAAAATTTCATATAAAATAAAATACACCTCAAAGGTATATGAAATTTTAACTTAACATTATTTACATATACTAACATAACATAGTAAAAGTTTTTCGAATTTTGGATATGTATAAGTAGGGTTTTGGATTTTCTAAAATGAAAATAGGGAATACATAAATTCGGCATCTTAGTTTGAAAATTCAACAACTACAAAAGTACTCATCGATTAGTATGAAATATTAGCCGTATGATAAAAACATTATGAGGAATAACATATTAAAATATCAGAAAAATTTGAACAGTATAGCTTGGGTTTATAAATGTAGAAGTAAATTACCTTAGGAGTTGAGGATGAAATAGGAAAGGCAATTGACAGATCATGGCGTTGAAGAAAAACTTCATCGTAGTTGTATGGTAGACAATGGAGGTTGTGATCGCGTAGAGAAATAGAGATGTAACATTCTTTTTTGGTCCTCTCTAATGTGGTATAATAAAACCCTAATAACGAAAGACTCATAATATAATTACCCTAGCTAGTTTCTCAAACACCTTAGGATTCCTCATGGGCCATGTAATTAGATAATAAATATAATAATAATAATAATATACTAATGGGCTATATAACTAATTTCAATACATTTTTTCTGGGTGTTACACAGGTTCCTTGGCACTCAGTTGTTCCTTGAACCTATAATCAAGGAATTTAGTTTTTAGGTGCCCATACTTGTTTGGGTCCTGGGGGTTAGTGCTATAAGATGTTCCAACCAACCTACAACCAGATGATCTGACTCTAAGATGTTGCCATCTATCAGTTTCATAATCATAGTGCACATTAGCAAATTGCTTGGGGGGGTTTAGGATCATACTATTGTCTCTTTTGTCTGTATGCCTGTGTGTTTGTTTGAGCATTTGCTTTCTTGGGGCAATAGTGGAATTTTGTGCTTGATTGGTTTTGTGCCTGGGTGCATATGTGTGTTGATAATAGCTCTTTTGCCTTGGGAATGACCTATGTTGAGGTTGAGGTCTTTGCCATTTTGGCTTGTATCCTATAGGTATTTTTCGATATATCATTTGATTATTCCAATCACTTGGTTTGGATAGTATCTACCATCTCCATCATATGATTTTCTATTCGAATCTTTGGGGCTATTCGTAGCTCTGTTTAGCTTTCACGAGAATATTTTTCGTTTGGAGTTTCTTGATGGACTTTTCTCAATTTTGTTTCATATGTCCTTTCAAAGATACTCTACTACTCGTTTTTGCCTTTACCCTTATATCCAAGGCCAGTATGGTTGTGATTGTGTTTTGGTATGGGCGTTGGTGCAACATATGGTATTTTGGATTTTTGGACTCCTTCATTACTTGAGGATCCTTTTTCCAAAATCACTCTAGGAGCTTGAGCATGCACAAAGGAATTGAATCCCATGCCTATTTTATCTCAACACTCTTCTTGAATCATTATAAGTTCATCCAAAGATTTGGATGCCTTTGTAAATGAAGCAATCACATTTTAAGATCCTTTTCTCTCTTTTCAGTAACAGCTAACTCTGCTTGGATCTTGGCATTTTCCGCATTTAGCTTTGTATTCTCATCAACTATGCGACTTAGAGCACTCAGCTCTTTAGTCAGCTATGAGTTTTGGCATTTAAGTTGGATGTTCTCCTCATTTAATAGTGTGTGTGAGGTTTTGATATGCTCAAAGTCTTTCATCATTTTGTCAATTGAATCATAAAGATATGTGGGTGATGAAGTGTTTGTGTCACTATCACTATCACTAGAATCTGAATGAGATGAGTTAGAGTGTACCTCATCTTCTTGATCTTGTTCTTTGTCCATGAGGCATATCAAGGCCTCTTCCTTAGTGTCACTGGAGTAGTCTGTTTCACTACTATCTGAGTCTGTTGGTTCCTTGCACTTGGCTAGTTCAGCAGTCTCAGCAGCCAACATGGTTTTCTTCTTTTCTTGTCTTCTTTCTCTAAAGACTCTTCTATCATCTTCATTTCTATATTTGTGGGATGGTGGATAAGAACAATCAACAACAAAATGTCCTGGTTGTGCAGGTTCCAACACAAGTTTTGAGCTCTCTGTAAGCCCACTCTCTCGGCTCTCGATAGTCGGTTCTTTGATGTTGGCTCTCTTTGGTGGTCTATCCTCCTTATTTTGGAGGATGTTGAGTATCTTCTAGAGGATTCACCCTTGTTCCTTTTGTAATTCTTATTGAAGAACTTGTTGAACCTTTTACCATTAGAACTATATCCTCTTGATCAATTGTTTCTTTTGGCTCAACTTTCTTCCCTTCGGCCATCAGTCTCCCGGTCAAAATTTGTCTTGGGCACAATGTTTCTTCTTGCTCTTTTCTTCTCCGCTCAAACTCATATGCTTTGAGGTCTAAGAATAGCTCATGATTTGATGTTTTGGAGAGGTCCATGGAATGCCCTAGTGCCATAACCTTCATTTTCCATTCGGCCTATGAGAGACTTTAGGATTTCCATGCACATGTCCTTTTGAGTGTACTCCTTTCCAAGAGTGAAAGCTCATTTGTGATTTCTCGTAATCGGCATCCGGTGATCCGGACTTTCACCGCAAGCATTTCAAAATTTTCAAATTTTGGACTGCAATAGTTAATTTATTTTCCTTGATCATTGGATCCTTCACAAATCAAGGTTAGTTTACCCCAAAAATTTCTTTGGTTGTTTTGCAAGATTTGACTTTGTTTAACATAGCCTTGTCCAAGGTTTTATAAAGAATGTCCATTGCAACATTATCAAGGTTATATCCGCTTTTCGTCATTATTTGTCCATTCACATCGTAGCTTTTCAACCATAGCGGTATGGGCTCTGCCGCAACATCCTTTCCTTCACCGGAGGTGCTCTTCTTACAAAGTATTGACCTTTAGTATTTGCGATGAGTGACCATCTTCTATCACTAGCCACATCTCATCGTCTGCAAAGCTGATAGATGAGCCTCGCATACAAATTTTCCAATCATCAAACTCTTCCCAAAGTGAACATGGGAATGCGAGTTAGATTTGCTTACGTGATAATTGTAAGTCCAAGCGCTACGATAATCTAGATGGGGGTGAATAGATTATCTCCATCTTTTCGATTTCGCCCTTTTTTTTTACAAAACAATCCAAGACAATAATAAAGGTGCGGGAATGTAAATAACACGCGTCGATGTATAGTAGTTCAACCCACCTAGGGCCTAATCTACTACCACCCCAAAGATATCAGGGATGGGTTTTGAAAAAAAAAGAATTTTATTAATTACCACAATTAATACAAATTCAACTTACAACACCTTGAAGAGCACCACACTCTTATTCAACACCACCTTTGAGATTACCACAATCTCTCTTGAAGATTACCACAATCTCCAACGGCACCTAGTGAAGATTACCACAATCTTTAATCTTGAAGAACACCAAATTCTTCAACACCTCAACAAGAAGATTACTACAATCTTCTTACACCTAACACCTAGATCACCCAAGTGTGTTCTTACCACAAGAACACTCACAAGGATATCTTGTGTTGAATGATAACCCAAATTCAAGATTACAACTCGATAATAAATTATACAATTGAGTGCAAGTGTAATCAAGAATAGCCTAGACCTCAAGAATGTGAAAGTAATAAGCTAGGCAAATTACAACAAAAATAATGACAATATAAGACCAAGTGTTTGCTTGAGTATTTCTTGTTGTGTTGTATTGTTCTCTCCTCTTTGTTGTGCTTCAAATCTTCCTCTATTTATTGGAGATGATTGATCATTGATAGGCTCCTCTTGAAATCTGATATCTACAAAAAAATTACAATTAAAATCAAGATTATAGTTAGAAATCAATATCACAATTTAGGGAAAAGTTGTCTGTGACAACGGTTAGAATTTTTTTGTCAAAACATAGTGGCGACGGTCGTGCACAAATAAGATTTGAAAAGAACACAAAAAAAACAAACGGGGTGGGTGTGGTCCGGGGGTGGTGGCCGATCGGTCGCCCCTAGGTGGACCGATCCCCGACCATTTTTGAGAGACCGTGAGTTGTTTCAAGAAACTCATTCAGTGTACCGTCGACCTCCGAAATGAAATATTGTCCGATTTTTGTCGAAAATAAACCTCAAGAAATACTCAGAAAAATTAGTAAAAATATTTTAAACCGATCGGGAGTATTTTGACAACATTTAGGAACATTGTTTTGATGTAAAAACTTATTAACATAAAATCATTAAAAGTGTTGTCCAATTTTATCTAAAATAAAACTTGAAGAAATACTCGAATAAATAGTAAAACATTTCAAATCATTTAGGAGTATTTGGACAACAATTAAAAACATTGTTTTGATGTAAAAACCCATTGATACAAAATCATTAAATGTGTTGTCCAATTTTATCGAAAATAAACTTGAAGAAATACTCAGGAAAATATTAAAACCATTTTAAATCATTTAGGAGTATTTGGGCAACCTTTAAAAACATTGTTTTCGTATAAAAACAAAATCATCAAAATCATGATAAAACCATTTATCAAACAATATCCCCCTTTTTGATGATTACAAACCAAAATAATTTTAACGAGGTCAATTTTGAAAACAAAACAATTTTACCGGTTAAAAAGAACTATCCGTTGTGAGCGACAACATTCCACGCAATATAATCACAAGGATGGGAGTATAGATTTTCAAAACATTTTTGCAAAAGCTCCCCCTATCAATATGCACAACAAGAGTGATGTAAAAGCAATCAACCACAAGCTAAAAGCTTAGCTTTTACATATTGATCTTAAGTACAAGAGCTTATAAGCTCCCCCTGTCAATAAAACATCATTAGACAAGTATATAAGTCCATAATACAACAAATGGACTAAGTATAATCCACAACTTATGGCTTTAAGAAGCCATAGCTTATAGCTTCTTTCCCGAGCTTATTTTAGCTTTTATGAGCTAATAAGCTTAAAACATATTTCTCCCCTTTTGGAATTATCAAAAAGAATGTTAGCATGATAAAAACATCATATAATCATATCAAAGTGCGCAACTAAACCGATGTATCGAGCTATTTGAACATTGAAGCTTATAGACCAAATAGGAGGGAAAAGTCGATCATACGACTTGTAGAAGCTTATGAAAACTCATTTGATTTGCAAGAACATGATCTCTATAAATATATAAGACATTTGAAGACGAGAGAATCATGTAGGTGATGAATTTTTCATTGAAACGTTTTATCGAACACTTGGCGGGTGTTAAAAATAGATGAAGATATATATAGCCTTTGTAAATGTAATCAAGCCAAGTTTTTCATCACCAAATCAGTTCCAACACAATACAATACATCATAAATGACAAGTTCATCACAAGCATATGAAACTTCCATAAAAAATATAACAATTAAGTCACAATCTCAAGGGTTCAACCCAATTGAGCAAAGAAAGTAGAATTCTTACCATTTAATCGGTAAAGACGAGCAATGATGATAATAATCGAGCTAGATAGTCCCCAAAATATGAAATTTATGCAACAAAACACATTTGAAGTGAATTGTGTGTGAAATTTGCAAAGGGGACGAAAATAGAGTGAAATGAGCCAAAATGGCAGAAAATAAGAACAGAGACGTTTTTAACCAAAATTACACAGTGGGCGACCGGTCGAGGCTTAGGGCGACCGGTCGGAGCTATGGGCGATCGGTCAGCCCAAGCCCTGGCGCCCATTTGTTTCAATCATTTTGAAAATCCGAAATTTGATACAAAAATCCGATTTTTCGCCCCTAAGTTTTAAAACGTTCAAAATGCAAACTTAGATATCATTCAATATACATTATGTCATAATCAAGCTCGAAATGGAGTAAAATACTCGTAAACGATTAAAAAATCCATGAGTTATCCTTGAGACTAATTAAACACATCTCAAGTTTTTGTTAAACATGCAATCCCTTAGAAAAAGATATCGAATCTTAATATGTTTAGTTTGATTGTAACGAACCATATTTTGAAAAATTGTAATCACGGACTTGTTATCCCGAAAAATATGAACATTTTAAAATTTTGGATATACAAGCCATAAGAAGAAAGTGCCTTTTAATTATTTGAAAATTTCTTTTAACGGCACTTTAATGAGATTCGTTGGGATTGTTTTTGAGCTCGAGCATATAGACATAAGGCATATGGAATGTCGAGTATATGGGAGTAATAAAAGTGAATGAACATACCTCGAATATGTTTGTCGACCGATATGCCTTACTCAACCTTTGTCAATCTTTACATGGTAGTGATAGAGGTTGAGATGGTTCTTTCTTATCCAATGTCTCACTTCTTCTTTTGTATACTTTGATTGTGGAATATAACCACCTTCTTGGCATTGTTGAGCTTGAAGTCCAAGGAAGAAATTAAGCTCCCCCATCATGCTCATTTCAAATCTACCTTGCATCAACTTAGAAAATTTCTTGCAAAAAATCATTAGTAGCACCAATATCATCAGTATAACTTTGCACAAGTAAGCATTGTTGCCCCTTTTTGAAAAAAATTAAAGAGAGTATTATCAACTTTACCTCTTGTAAAATCATTTTGCAAAAGAAAATAGAAAAGTTTATCAAACATACACGGGTACTTATTTTAAACATAAACAAGACCTTTTATAAAAATCATTTGGCCTAAAAATTTACAAACCCCGATTGTTCTACATAAACTTCTTCTTGAATAAAACCATTTAGAAAAGTGGATTAAACATCCATTTGGTAAAGCTTGAAATTTTCTTAAAACAAGAATGGGCAAGTAGAATGCGAATAGCTTCTAAATGTGCTACGGGTGCAAATGTATCATCAAAATCAATACCTTCTTCTTGACATTGCCTTTGAGCTAATTTACCTTCCTTTGGTCATCAAACTTGTTCCAAAATATCAAAAAAAAAATTCTGCAAAATCTCAACAAGATATCTTTGCACAAGAACATTGTAATATCGAATGATAGAGATACAATAACAAGTAGCATGTACTATGCTTTCAAACAAATCACCATGTAAGTTCAAATAAGCTTATAGAAAGCTATATAAGGTCTCTTTTGAAATTTGAAAATCCGAGAGCATATAGTTGAGACCTCATTTAAAAGAAGCATTTGAATAAGAGTTTTGACAAGAATGAATATGAGCAATCAAATGCATAATTTTGAGAAGAGGATAAAAAATCAAATGTTTTATCAAAACAAATATAATCCTTTACAAGTCTCGGATAAAACAGGCTTTATAGAATAGTGCCTTTCAAAAATCAAGAAATCCTCTTAATAGCACTTGTATAAAATATTTTGAAAAACAAGCACATAGGCATATGGCAAAAATATATCGAGTTTATAAGATGAATACCAATAATGAGCGTACCTCGATAGTTTATTGTCCTCTCTTGAGAAAATAACCCTTGATGAAAATACATAAGTCCTACACAATTCTTAAAACAAATATTGCCCAAAACATCGCAATAGAAGTGTAGGCTAAAGCAATAAAGGTTATAACAAGTATATTATGCATAATAAGTCCATAAGAGATGAGACATACAAATCATTGTAAATACACAAGAGTTTTAAAAAACATGCAAGGTCTTCTTTTAAAAAAAATTAAGAACACACAAATATATTGAAGACCTTAATTTTAAAAATAAATTTTGAAAACTCATTTTGAAAAATTAGACACAATTACAAACATGCATAATAACAAAATAAAATGCATATTTCAATGAGGAGATACGGTTTACCAATTCATATTTATTTCCATGGGTTATGTCTTTCCCGTTGTTGATGGTATCTTCCTTTTGAAAATCATCTTGTAGATGATGGCTTCTCCAATTGCTCCATTTCCAAGGATTATGTCCTTCCCATTGTTGATAATGCCTTTCTCTTGGAATTTCATTGTGGTGATGTCTTTTGATCAAATGAGATGGTCATTTGATGTCTTCAGGCGGTATGAATTTTCCTTGATTTTTATTCCGCCGGCTACCTAATATGACATCATTTTGTGGTACCCTCAAGTGTTTGGGTCCTTTGGGATTAGCTTTGAGATTTTTAGGTCTCCAACAATAATTAGAGCTATTTCTAGCCCGACAAGTATTTACCGTATGACCCTTTTACCACAATAGAAGCAAGTAATAATTTTTGGAGCATAATGACCAACATGCATAGGGACTTGATTTTTTTTCACATAATTAACAACACTAGGCTTATGATCAAGTCCTTGTTTCAATTTATCACAACTATGAATATCAACAATATCGGTCATTTTAACGGTTTCAAGTTGGATTTAGATAAATCCTTTTTCATGCAATTAAAATTCTCAACAAGAGTACTATTTTCTTTTTCAAGGTTTCTAACCTTATCAAGTGTGGTGGTGTGAGCACATGATAGTGATTCATAAGAAGTAAATAAACTATCCTTAACATTTTTCAAAACATTGAATTCCTTTTTCAAATTTTTGTACTTAACAAGTAAACTTTGGAATTCATTTTGAAGGTCATCAAAATTATTTTGCAAATCACTATAATCATTTTATATAACAATATTGTAGGAAGTAGAGGGTTTAAGACATACTTGCTTTTTCTTCTTCGATGCCCATAAAACATTGCTCAACTACTTCATAGTTGGAAGTTGTAAAAGGCTTGTTCCTTAGATTTGACCTTGTATCCCTTTGAGAAGTAGATGCTTTTGAGTTGCTCCTATCATTTGCATATACTTCATGAATGGCTTCTAACATACTTCATGAGCCGATCGAATTCCTACAATAAGATTATATTCCAAATTGGTAAGTGAACAATATAAAATATTGAGAGCTTTACCATTTAAGAAGATGATTTTTTTCTTCATCATTGAGCTCCTTGAGAGCTTTGGAGGTGTATGGTGTGTCTTTCATCGGAATGGATTCTCCATTGATGACGATGTTCTAAATATCGAATCCGCAACCTTGTAAATAGCATTCCATTCTTTCTTTCCAAAATGCAAAATTTTTGGAATCAAATTGAGGTGGCTTGGTGGTGGAGGTGTCGGAAAGGTGAGCTTCATTCGTAGCCGACGATCGTTCATCTTCACTCACGATGTGAAACGAGCTTTCCAAAGAGTTTGGCTTTGATACCACTTGTAAGTCAGCTCACGATAATCTAGAGGGGGTGAATAGATTATCTCCATCTTTCGATTTTGCCCTCTTTTTTTACAAAACAATCCAAGACAATAATAAAGGTGCGGGAATGTAAATAACACGCGTCGATTTATAGTAGTTCAACCCACCTAGGGCCTAATCTACTACCACCCCAAGATATTCGGGATGGGTTTTAAAAAGAAAAAGAATTTTATTAATTACCACAATTAATACAAATTCAACTTACAACACCAAGAGCACCACACTCTTCTTCAACACCACCTTTGAGATTACCACAATCTCTCTTGAAGATTACCACAATCTCCAACGGCACCTTGTGAAGATTACCACAATCTTCAATCTTGAAAACACCAAATTCTTCAACACCTCAAAAGAAGATTACCACAATCTTCTTACACCTAACACCTAGATCACCCAAGTGTGTTCTTACCACAAGAACACTCACAAGGATATCTTGTGTTGAATGATAACCCAAATTCAATATTACAACTCGATAATAAATTATACAATTGAGTGCAAGTGTAATCAAGAATAGCCTAGACCTCAAGAATGTGAAAGTGATAAGCTAGGCAAATTACAACAAAAATAATGACAATATAAGACCAAATGTTTGCTTGAGTATTTCTTGTTGTGCTATATTGTTCTCTCATCTTTGTTGTGTCGTCAAATCTTCCTCTATTTATAGGAGATGATTGATTCTTGATAGGCTCCTCTTGAAATCGATATCTACAAAACAATTACAATTAAAATCAAGATTATAGTGTTAGAAATCAATCCCACAATTTAGGGAAAAGTTGTCTGCCGCATAACGATTTATAATTTTTTTCATCAAAACATAGAGCGAGTCTGGTCGCGCACAAATAAGATTTGAAAAGAACACAACAAAAACACACGGGGTGACGGTCAGGGGTGGTCGGCCGGTCACCTGAGGGGTGCGGACGGGCCGCCCCTAGGTGGATGGTCCCCGACCATTTTTGAGAGACCCGTGAGTTCTGTTTTCAAGAAACTCATTCCAGTGTAGTCGGTCGCTTTTGGCACGACCGGTCGACCTCCGAAATGAAATGTTATCCGATTTTTGTCGAAAAAAACCTCAAGAAATACTCCGAAAATTAGTAAAAATATTTTAAACCGATCGGGAGTATTTTGACAATATTTAGGAACCTTGTTTTGATGTAAAAACTTATTAACATAAAATCATTAAAAGTGTTGTCCAATTTTATCTAAAATAAAACTTGAAGAAATACTCCGAATAAATAGTAAAAACATTTCAAATCATTTAGGAGTATTTGGACAACAATTAAAAACATTGTTTTGAAAAAAACTCATTGATACAAAATCATTAAATGTGTTGTCCAATTTTATCGAAAATAAACTTGTAGAAATACTCAGGAAAATATTAAAACTATTTTAAATCATTTAGGAGTATTTGGACAACCTTTAAAAACATTGTTTTGGTATAAAAACAAAATCATCAAAATCATGATAAAACCATTTATCAAACAATAATAACTTTACTTTTGAAATAAAAGCTTTAAAAACTCAAGTGTTGTATCTTTTGAAAAGATTGAGATCTAGTTCAAGAACGCTGATTATGGAAGGCTCAATGAACCAACCACTCTAATACCACTTGTAGGTTCCAGGGGTGAGTTGTAAGGTTTAGATGGGGGGTTGAATAAACTTTACCAAATTTTCAAACATAGTCATTTTAAATATTTTTACATAATTAATCGAAATCAGCTAAGTCCTTGAGGGACAGTAGATAAATGTTTTTATCGTAATTTTGATGATTTTATTTAACTGATTTTTCCACCAAAACAATGTCCCTAAATGTTGTCCAAATACTCTTAATCGATTTAAATTATTGTTACTAATTTTTGGAGTATTTCTTGAACTTTATTTTTGACAAAAATTGGACAATTCCTCTATTTGAGGTCAATCGACGCTTTAAAGGGCAACCCGTACACTGAAAATTATGCAGGGGAGGGGTCGAGGCTATCTCGGTATATAAAGACATGCATGCTGACTTTCCTTGCTTCGAATATCGAGATAAGAAGAGATTTTGACGTATGAGATTGCGTGGATGACTACGCTCGTTGAAATCCTTGATCCGTGAAGTCATCCTCCTTAATTAAGGAGGAGTGCCAAGCGTAGACCATCTTCAATGGTGGTCCTAACTAACAACGACCAACATGTTTCGAGAGTAGAGGTCGGCCTGGTCGACACACGGGGGTTGAACGGTGTTTGAAGAGAAAATGTTTTTGCTTAAAATCTCTTTGTTTCTACGTCGAATGGTCGAACCCAATGGAGACGGTCAATCCCCTGTCGTTCGACCGGTCCAACAAAAGATATATTTTCAATTTAAAATTTGATTTTTGATATTAGAGGTCGACTAAGGTTTTATCAAGCAAACTATCCATTGCACAACATACAACTTTTCATGAAATTATGGGATTAATTTCTAATGACTATATTCTCCATTTAATGTGCAATTTTCTGATTTTCAGTCTTCAAGGAGGAGCCTATTGTTGGGATTCAAATCCAAGATCTCTTCTATAAATAGTTGAAGGTGGAAGTAACACAAGAAGACAATACAATACAACAAAACAAGAAAATCAGAATTTGTCTAAGTCTTTAATTTCAACATACTTATAGTAATAGTCTAAGCTTATCAGTTTCATATCCTGCTTATTAGGCTTTCTTTCTTGATTATACTTGCACTTTTGAGTTGTAATATTTCATTTAAAGTGTAATCTTGATTGCATTTGTAACATCATCCAAAACAAGAAATCCTTGTTAGTGTTCTTTTGTCAAGAACACGTTTGGTTGATTTGATTGAAAAGCTTGGTGTTTTCCGTATTGAAGAGTTTGGTGCTCCTTGAGTTGGAAAAGTTTGGTGCTCTTCGAATTGGAAGATTATGGTGATCTATATAGGTGCCGTTGTAAAAAGAGTTTGGTGCCCTTCAAGGTAAATGTTGTAATAGTTTGGTGTCTATTAATAAACTTTTTCTTTTTTTGAAATCCATTCGAACATACCGGGTGGTAGAGGATTAGGCCCCAGGTGGGTTGAACCTCTATAAATCATCGAGTGTTATTTACATTTCGCACTTTTATTTTGTTCATTATCTTCACATTCGAAAAAGAAGGCGTAAACTAGAAAATCGGAAAATATATTCACCCTCTCTAGATTTTCGTAGCCACTTGGACTAACAACTTGACTAGGTTGGCTTACTTGACAAAGTTACCCACTCGGTGAGACTCGTAGCCATTGATAGTATAACTCATTTGGGATCGGCCTAACACTTAACTTTACTGATCGATTTTGTTTTTGTTCGTGGAAGACTTTTCACCTTTAATGTTTTAAACTTGTTTTCAACACTTGTATTTAGCAGGGTTATTATCGGTTGAGTTCAACAGATTTAACTTGACAATGAGATATAAATAATATGCGGGGAAAATAGAATGTTGTAAGTAAAAATGACACAAGTAATTTTTATATCGGTTCGAGGATGGAGTAATTCCTCTAATCCACTATTCTCCAACTCTTGGAGGAATCCACTAAGTAACAGATCTGGTTATAAAGTAGTGAACAGTCCGAGTCAGCCTTGATCACACAGCTGACTGCTCTTGGGACTCAGCTTCTTCACAAAACGGTTGTCTTGCAACTTCAACTCCCTACAACTCTTGGAATTGATCACACGGTTTGCCAACGAGCTCAAAACTTCCGGTTCAAACTTGAATCTTAATACAACTCCTTCAACCTTGGAGAGTAGACCCCTTTTGTTCTTTAAACAATTTCCTCTTCATCTTTATGAAGTATTCTTTCCTTCGAGAGTACGTTGGATCGAGTTCCTTCAATTTTAGGCTTGATGATTAACTTTGAAAGTTTGAGAGTATTTGCGAGGTTTGCTTGTTTGGATGCTTGATTATCTCTTGAAAAAATCATAAAATTGGTCACTTTCTCTCACTTGCTTCCTCAACCTTTTATAGTGCTTATTCAAAAGTTTGTCCGTTGAAGAGAGATGCAATTTTAAAATAACACTTCTTGGTCGTTGGCTTGTCTTTTCTTGATACGCAACTTGATCTTGGTGACATTTCCTCGTTTTAATGAGGTGTGCGGGTTTCGTGTTCGACACACGCTCAGTGTTTCCCATTGGTTTATTCTATTTACACGCTTGTAGGATGAGCACTTTTAGACATGGCAGCATGGACGTATTACTATAATAAGTAATGTCCTCGCTTCCGTGCGCAAATGGATTAATATCATCCTTGACTTGACAGCGGTTGCTTTACCCCTTTGACTTGAGTCGGCTCCAACCTTTTAGGAATGACTCAATTGTATCATCAATCGGCAGACTTGGCTTTCAACTGACTTGATTGTCACTTGTTCATTCTTTACTCAGCTGTCTCATAGATGGGTCTCCTCTTCAGTCGAGTCTGTAAGTTTCATCTTGACTTCACACAACTGACACTCAGTTGGGTCTTCTCTTCAATCTTAAGTCGACTCTTGTAATCTTCAACTTAGCCGATTTCAACTCAACTCATATTGACCTATCTATTAAAGTTGAATTGCAAAGAAAATAGGGTGTCAACTTCCGAACTAAGTTTTACATGGTATCATCAAAATCTAAACATAAATTTTCCTAACAAAGGAGTTGTCGATTTTTGTCAAAAAATAAAGTTCAAGAAATACTCAAACAATTATTGAAAAATATTTAAATTGTTTTGAAGTATTTTGACAACATTTGGGGACATTATTTTGGTATAAAAACTCATTTAACTAAAATCATCAAAATCATGATAAAATATTTTTCTAACACAATGTTGGATTAATGATCCAAAGGAGAAGCATTCAACTCGAAAAAAGTGAGAATCTCATGCAAAGCCATATTATAGATTATATATATTAGTTATGACACAAACTAGGCAGCCCACAGTGGGAGCTTTTTTCATGGGTTTTCAATTGAAAAAACCTGCAAAAAAAAGCTCCTCCCATTGGAGCATGCCACTTTTTCCAATTCCATAAAAAGCGTGTAGTGAAATCGTCAGCTCCTTTTTCTTTTAAAAAAATAAATAAAATGATTAATTAATTTTTTAATAGAAATTTATATTTTTATTTTGAATACACTTACCTAAACTAGTCGTTAAAGAGCACGTTGCATTTTATTAATATGTTACAATTTTTTTCTCATTCATCATACTACTCTCAAATTCTCAAACATATAAATTGTTCAAACTACATCTAATTACCTTTATTTTTCTTGATTCCTTTGTTCATATAATTCAAAATTTTATCCAATATGGATGAAAATTATAATCGATCTTTTATGAATTTATTCAATTCTCAAAATATTGATGAAAATACATCACAAAATGCGACCAATATTTCATCCCTCCAAAATTCTCAATTTTCTGCTCCTACACAATACCCTCAAAATTTTGCAAATATTCTAAATTTTCCATAATTTCCTCCAAATTTGCAAAGTTCTCAAAACTACTCAACTAATCTGAATACCCCTCAAATGCCTCCATTTTATATGTATTTGCCCGAATATTGGCGAGCCATGGGCAACCAATTTGGGATGCCAATCCCTCCTTCAGGTAGTTCTCCTCCTTCTAATGAATCAAGAAGAGTTGGCATAGATGCTTCCGGGGCAGACAAAGAACCTTCAACACCATCATCAATTCCAGACTCACCGTTCCCACAACATTCAACACAAGTAGGGCTCGAAAATATTGTTCTCGATAAAGATGAGACAACTAATAAAATGGGAAGAGGTGGCAAAAAACGGACAACTTGGACAGACGAGGAAGATGAGAAACTTGCAGCGGCATGGATCACTATTAGTGAAGACCCGAAGGTTGGTAATGATAAAAAAGAAACTACTTTTTGGAAACGAATTACAGACTACTACAACAAATGTCGCCCCAAAGGTGTCGTGGAGAGAGATTGGGTGCCATTAAAATCTCACTTCTATAGAATCCACCCAATGGTGAATGAATTTACTGCTATTTATAATCGGTTATATCGCAATCGTCAAAGCGGCAGACAAAGTGATGATGATATACTCTTTAGGGCACGTCAAGAGTATAAACACAATGGTAATGGGGATTTGGATATGAACATGTATGGAGGATTGTTAAAGATTGTCCAAAATGGGCTCACAAGGTGATTACATTAAAAAGAAAACAAGAGTTTCTCAATCAAGGGGTGGCATATCATCATCGAATGTGGATGCTCCTATTGATGTAGATGATTGTGAAGTCTGCGATCGTCAATTGGGCAAAAGCGCAAAGAAGAGAGGAAAATCACGACTACAACATCTAACGATGATGAATATTATAATAGATTAAAAGGAATAGAAGAATTGCGAGAGGGGAAAACGCAAATGCAAAAAGAGAAAGCGCAAAGAGAAAGGATTATGAAATCTTTATGAAGGATACAAGTGGGATGACAGAGGATCAACGTAGATTACATATGTTCTCTTTGTGAAGAGATTAAAAAAAATGGGCCTTCTAATAGATATCTTGTGGAGTTGATCTATTCTTGTTTGTTATTTCTGTATTTTATTTATGTATTCCACTTTATTTTGTATTAATGTAATTTGTGTTCAATAATAAAAACTAGCCGTTAAAAATTAGCCATTAAAAACTAGTCTTTAAAAACTAGTCGTTACAATTATAAATAAATTTTTCATACTTTTTGGCTATATAAAATAATATATGTACTCCCCTAAAAAATATATATTTATAAAATATATTTTATTATCAAAGTAAAAATATAAATAATATATATTTTTATATAAATGTAATAATACATGCTATATAATATAAATATAATAAAAGATATGTGATTTTATGGTTAGAAATGTAGGGTCCAAAAAAGCTATTTAGATGTTTTTGGATTGTGGAGAAAAAGATAAGTTTTTTTCTTTTTGAGGTTTTTATGATGTGGCATTATGAGTCCCATCAAAAAGTAAGTTTGTAGAGGTTTTTGAAGTTTGGCATTGGAGATGTCCTAAGTTCTTGAAGTGTTCTAGACCATAGTTTTCTGTCAATATGATTTGCCAGGGAAAAGTAACCGAAGAGAGTATAATATGTGGTTCAGACACAAAAAGTTGGGCAATGACACTTTTATGGTTGCAATTCTTTAAAAAAAATTCCCACGAAAGGAGATTTTTAAAGTAATTTAAAATCTGTTTTTCCAAATCTCTTGCATCAGAGAGATTTTTATCAAGATTCCTCGTGCATTTTTGTGAAGAATGTGAGCGCATGAGATAAGCTTCAAAAAAAAAAAATGGTGGTTTGTGTTTAGAATCTTTTATGGTAGTAAGAGTATTATAGTATTTTATAGTAATGATATTTACTTAATTATTCGGAGGGGTGTACTTAGAGAAAAATGGGATGTGAATAGCGTCGCCACCCAATAATTAAAGGAAAATAATTAAATTAAATACGTACATTATTTCTTTTCTTTTATAAACGTACCTTCATGAAGTGCCAAATCCAAACAAAACGAACCAGAGGAATAAATTAATCACGGTAATTTAAATGAATTTTGTCTTGAAATGTGGTACATTAGAATTTGTCATCATATAAGAGATCTTGAATTTTTCATGATTCTACTCGTGGGTCGGGCGTGATATGTTTGGTTGCCATGCTAAATTATAGCCGATCATTTGAATTTTTCTATTTGGCACATTTAAGGAGATCGAGGAGGGTTGTAAAAACCTTTTCTTAAAAAAAAGCAGTTTATTATGCTCAATCATTTCAACGATTTTTTCAAACCCTTGTAAAAATGCTTAAGAGTGTGCTTATGTCAATAGGTTTAAATTTTAATATGTACACACACGCGTATATATGGGATAATTAGAAAATGAAATCATGAGGTTTCAACTAATTACCAAAAAAAAAAAAAAAAAATTACAAAAAAAGCTCTTGATTTGATTTTATCTTAAATTTAAAGAGGTAACTCTAATATTTGTGCAATGGTTTTTTCTTTTTTTTCTTTTTTGTTTATAAAGAATAAAAATGTAAGATTAAATCAACCCTAACTGGGTCTTTATAATTGTCAAATCCTCTTAATCTTTTTTTTTTTTTTGGTAATTAGCCAAACCCTCATAACTTTTCTATCATTATACTCACATAACCTTTAACCCGTTTGTTCCATGCTACACGTGGAGGAATACTCCAAGTGCATAATAACCGTAGATTTATTATGAATATGTAAAAATTCATACAAAATCACACATTCCAATGTGAATTGTGTGTGAGATCTCTGAGAGACACCATATCAAATGTATTCTCAAGCGAAATTTGGATTGTAACCCTAGTCACAATTTAACAGTTTGAATCTTCTATTATAAAATTTTGGTGTTAAATTAATTGTTCCATACAAATTTTAAAATTAGTTATATTGACTAAACATATTTTTGTTACATATAATACATCTTTAAATATTAATTTATACTATGTTGACTTATCAATGATTACTACGTATTGCAAATGAATCGGGCCATTTGTGACCTATTTAGAAGCCGAGCTTCGATAAAACCTCACTTGAACTCATAAGACTCGTTAAAATTAATAAACCTAACTCAAGATTAATGATATTCAGTTTGTTAGCTCGTGAGTAGGCTTGTTAGTAAGCTCATGAACTATCCCATATAATATAAACTAATACTTTGACTTCAATTTTAATTTTTATACATTCACTTGTTATAAATATAAAAATATTTAGATAGATTTTAGTAGATATATTATTTTAGAAATATATAACATTATTTATAATAAATTGAATTATGATATAATTTATAATCGATATTTATAAAACTCGTTTAGACTAGATTAAACTCGAGTTCAACTTGATAATACACAAGTTAAACTCAAACTCTATTTGGTTCAATTCGAGATCACCAATCATTGGCGAAGCCACATGAGGCCCAATGCGGTCGGCGGGCCGCACTGGATTTTGGAATTGTCTTTAGTAAATTTGGGTTGGACCGCACTAGAACTCGGAGTGGCCTGTTAAATTAATTGGGTTGAACCATACTGAAAATTCAGTCTATAAAAAAAATTAAGATAAAATTCAAAAGGCCGAAAGAATTAAAAATCATCTGGTCCAATTAAGGCATTGAATGCTCCAAACTTGATAATATACAACTTTTTGGGAACACTATTCCAATAAACTTTTGGATCTAAAAGTTAATTTCTCATAATAATAATAGTTGTTTGGCTGTTAATTTAGCATTGGATTTTGGATAAATCACTTATCCAAAAAGTTCATTCAAGATAAACCGAAATTGGAGAGTGTGAAATCGCCAAAGAATTGCTAAAGGTACGATTTTTATATTTGTTTTTTTATTGAAATGTTTTTATTGAAATGTTTTTCAAAATTGATTTCGATAATCGTCCAGTTGAAACGAATTTTTTTGACCACATGGACTGAAAAAAATCCTGGCTACGCCCATGTCACCAATGACCCAAAGTAGTAACACGTTGACTTTTTATTTTTAGGTTGACTTTTATGTTTCATTTTTGGAATGGGCTTTCCAGCAAAGGACTCATGACCCAGGGGATAAGAAATCTTGACCTCAAAGGCCACGAACTCAATCATGTTAACTTTTTATTTGGGAAAAGGACATAAATACTTTATTTTCCATATCCAATCCCCCGCACAATGTCTATTTTCCATTGATTTTGGACAAAAATATCATTTTTACGCTGAATTTGGACAAAAATACCATTTTACGCTGAATTTGGACAAAAATACCCATTTTCCATTGATTTTTGACAAAAATACCCATTTTCAGTGATTTTTGACAAAAATACCCATAGCCTTCCCACCAATAAAGTGCTCGGCATAACAAGCAACAAAAATCCCACATTCACTACAAAAGAAAATAAAAAAAGATCAATCAGGATAGATAACACAACAAATTAAAAACAATAAAAATAACAAAATAAATGGAAAATACATAAAAGAACAAAAGAAACAACTTTAAAACAACATCGAAACAAACGGAAAATTTCAAATCGCTGAGCCGAATTTGCTCTTGATCGTCATAAAACATCGTCGTGTCGTCGTGGTCTTTGGAAGGCTGTGGTGGCCACACCGCCATTGGGTGGTGTAATCGAGGAACCCCCGCAACAACTCGATTTCGTCCTCGTCGGCCCATGGCATTTTGGAAGAGCTTGCGGGACTCATCGAGTAGCAAAGACCGCGGCTTCTTGGCAACGATGATTTCTCGTTGTTTGTGTTGTTGTTGTTGTTGGGGATCGGCGAGTCCAGCGCGGCGATGGTTACTTGGGCCAGAGTGTGGAGGGCGATCAACGCCGAGGCGGCGGAAGAGGCAAAATCGTCATTGTCGTGATCGGATTTCATCGTCATCGTCGTCATCGAGGAGGTCTTCTTACGTTGAAGTTAATTGCGTGGCGGGTCAACGGTGGAGGCCAACTCAGATTAATAATTTAATAATAATAATTATTATGTTTGTATGTATGTATGTTTGGGGATTTGGAATGGTGGTTCTTGGTTAGGTTTAGTTGGGGAGAATTGAGGGGTCAACACGATGTGTGTGTGTGTACTATGGGCTAATGCTAATTGGTTAGGTTTTGTGAATTGGGTTTCGTACATTGGTGGGTATATTTGTCTTATTAATGACGGGTGGGGCATATTTGGAATGGGGTGGTATTTTTGTCTTTTCTAAAAATCGGGGGTATTTTGTGGTATTTCTCTTTTTATTTTTGATCTTGTTTTTATTTTTCTTTTCTAAAATGGGCTTTTCGGCAAGGACCTATTGACTAGGGATAGCAAGGCGGGTTTTGGCTAAGCCGTGACCGACCAAGAAAATTCAGGCTGGGACTAGGGGTGACCAAATGGGCAAAGCGTGGTCAACGGTTTCAAAAATCGAGAACAGAAGCAAGTGGCGGTTTCGATTCCGGTTCCTTGGTCTTAAAAAGTGTGGAACCGGTTTTTTAACGTCGGTTAGAACTGTTAGTGAAACTTAGTGATAGAACCGCAAGTGATGGAACCATTTTTTTAGGTTAAAACCAACAATTTTTTTGGTAAACATATGATATATAGAAGAAATGTTAAATGATTATTATAATGTTTTATATTCATAACTATATAAAGACACGTTTTAGACCAAATATAGAAGAAATATTGGTAACAGATTTTTGGGAACTTTCCTTATTTAGAAACTTTCTTGCTTTTTTACATATATACATATAGATTAAGGTCAAGATGGTTTTATATATATGGGAAAACAATGAGCATTATTAGGCGAGTAGACCTTAAGCAGATAAGTACCAACTTGCAGTAAAAAAAAAAAAAAAGAAAAGGGATTTACCATATCTTTATACATGTAGATAATTATTAATTGACTTGGAAGTAACTAATACGGTGTTTTTTTTTTTTTTGAGAATTAATACGGTGTTTTTCACTGTTACAGGTTATGTTGCGCCTCCATCGGCAAGCGTCGTGTTTGACATCTCTGAAACCATGAACCGGGTTATCACCCATGGTAATTTGGACTTGCCCCAATACAGTATCCATAAAAAGCGCACATATTTTAGAATAGCCCTCAAAATGTTGTCCCCCCAATCCTTGTCTTGGCATTCGGTTAAACCCCTTTCCATAAGCCTTCGAAACCCTTCTCTACAAAAACTCATAAGCACAGCTCGTGCTTATTCGACTTCCATTTCGGCTGCAAACTTCGATTCCGATGACTTCCAGAACCCCGTATCCGGCCGGCCGAACAATTTTTCCGGCTTCAAAATTGAGGAGACAGTGGAGCTGGATTCCCGAAAGCTGAGGTTGGATTCCTGGCTTTCTTCTCGAATTAACGGCATCAGTAGAGCTAGAGTTCAGTCCAGCATTCGTTCAGGATTGGTGTCTGTCAATGGCCACATCATCAATAAGGTTGCTGAATTTGATTGACTTGTATTTTTTTTTTTTTGGTTTAGTTTTATGAATTGCAAGCTGTTGTTGTGAAGAAGGAACATTCATTTTGGTGAAAATGAGTTCTCTTGCCTTTTAAAGTTGTAAGAAAGGTGAGAGTGTTACCTGAAGCGTTAATTTAATGTATGAATCTGTGGTGTGTTAACATTGTATTGTATTAATTTGAAGGTTTCTCACGTGGTGAGAGATGGGGATGTGGTGAACTGCAAGATAGCAGAGTTGCAGCCTCTGAGGGCTGAACCAGAAGATATTCCACTGGATATAGTATATGAAGATGAACATGTGCTTGTTGTCAACAAGCCTGCTCACATGGTGAGCTCTTGAAACCTCGTTTACCTGTTTTCTTACTTTGTTTTTATTTCTTTTCTGAGAAAGTTACAAAATTGAGATGAATTTGGAACTCAAGTATCATATGATCGAAAGCAGTATACATTGACGAAACACTGTGTTGATTAGTAAAGCTCTTAGAAATTCTATTTTTCTCGGTTTCGGTAGCTTGTAGTTACCCTACATTTTGTGATAACCTCAATTTTATAAGCCACAATATTTTATGGAACAATGAAATCAAGTTCGATAAATCTTGGCGGAACATTTGCATAATTTATCATGCTTATACTCTATACTTTTAGCTAAGATGTACTTTCATGTGGTCTTATGATCAAAGTTTTATAGTAAACTCAAGAGTTCAAAAACAGATTGACTTATATTCTCTTTTCTTAAATATCCTCAAAGTAGGTGGAAGACATTCTTTCGCTTTTGGTAAATTTCTTGGATAACCCCTCTTGTTAGAATCTTAACACGTGACTTATCTGCTATACAGGTTGTTCATCCAGCACCAGGCAATGCGACTGGAACACTTGTAAATGGAATTCTTAACCATTGCCGACTTTCCACTGTATTTTTGAGTCCAGAAGCACTGCCCGAGACTGATGATGATTCAGGAGATGAGGCCAGTGCCTTTTCTGTAGATCAAGGTCATACTGTAGACATTGGTTTTGGCTTCTCTGAGGCATCTGTACGCCCTGGAATTGTGCACAGATTAGATAAAGGAACCAGTGGATTGCTTGTCGTTGCAAAGGTGCTCCATCTCCCAGTTTCTGAAAATTATTGCTTTTTACAGCGATCCTCGTATGTTAGGAAATTTTGAATTGTCTTTTGATTTGCTTCCTTTTATCCTTCTCAATACAGGATGAGCATTCTCACTCCCATCTAGCTGAACAGTTCAAGAAACACACTATAAAGAGAGTCTATGTGAGTCTCACCTGCGGAGTTCCCTCACCACTCTCCGGGCGCATTGATGTCCCGGAGCAGGGCGTGATCCAGGCAACAGAATTCGTATGATTGCTAATCCTGGATCTGCTGCATGTGGAAAGGCCCGCCATGCTGTTAGTAGGTGATACTAGATCCTCCATCCCTCATATCCTTTGTTGCTTCAGATGTGTTTTTGAATGTCAAATCATCTGCAAACTATAATGCACACTATAATGCCAATTTTAAGTTGACGCACTAATTATGGTTTTGCTATGATTTTATTTGCAGTGGGATAATGACTTCTATTGTAAATAGTAGAGCTTCATTTCACAGTAACTCGCTAGTTTCAATATCAGATTCCAATGACTCCTATAAACCAGTTTTGGGCAAGCAAAACTATATTTCTTGCATAAAAAATGGGGAAACCATGGAATTGAATGCCAAAAAATTGAGACTTGATTACTGCATTATTCCTAGAATCAATGACATTAATGGAGCTGGAGCTCATTCCAGCACTTATCCAGACTTGCTGCATCTACTAAGCAGAAATACCCAATCGTCACTTTCTCAAGTTAGGCAGATGCATGCCCAAATGCTCAGAACAGGTCTTTGTGACCTCCCTCATTACCGAACCAAGCTCTTCTCACTCTATTCCAACCACCACCGTTTTTCAGATGCCAAAAGCCTTCTCCGCTCCATCTTGAAACCCGATCTTCTCTCTTTCACTGCCCTCATTAATCGTCCTCCAAATTTAATGATTTTAAGAACACTCTCATTTTATTTTCTCAAATGCTCACAAATGGGCTTTACCCCGATGCCCATGTTTTGCCGAGCATTATCAAGGCTTGTGCTGGACTATTGGCTGTTAAAATTGGAAAGCAAGTTCATGGGTTTTCTTTAGCATCTGGGCTCTCCTTGGATCCTTTCGTGGAGTCTTCTTTGATTCATTTTTATGTGAAATGTGATAAATTGATTGGTGCTCACAAGTTGTTCGACAAAATGGTTGATAGAGATGTTGTTTCGTGGAGCGCATTGGCTGCTGGTTATGCAAGGAAAGGGGATGTAATTAATGCGAATAAAGTGTTTAGTGAGGTTAAATTTTTGGCTTTGAACCGAATACTGTGTCTTGGAATGGTATGATTGCTGGGTTCAATCAAAGTGGGTGTTTTCTGGATGCAGTTTTGATGTTTCAGCAGATGCATTTACATGATTTTACATCTGACGGGACTAGCATTTCTAGTGTTCTTCCTGCAATAGGTGACTTGGGGTATTTAAATGCAGGCACTCAAGTTCATGGTTATGTTATCAAGATTGGTTTTGCTGTTGATAAGTGTATTGTAAGTGCACTTATTGATATGTATGGCAAGTGCGGGTGTGCGTTAGAGATGTCACAAGTGTTTGAAGATATAGGTCAAGCTGATGTTGGGGCATGCAATGCCATGATAGCAGGGCTCGCTAGACATGGGCTTGTTGACAAGGCACTGACGGTGTTTAAAGAACTTCAGGGCCAAGGAATGGAATTGAATGTTGTTTCATGGACTTCAGTGATTGCTTGTTGCTCACAGCATGGTAAAGATATTGAGGCTTTGAACATTTTTAGAGAAATGCAGGCTGCTGGTGTGAAACCAAACTCTGTAACCATCCCTTGCTTGCTTCCAGCTTGTGGCAATATTGCAGCACTAATGCATGGAAAAGCTGCACACTGCTTCTCTCTGAAAAGGGGCATCTCAGGTGATGTTTATGTAGGCAGTGCACTGATAGATATGTATGCCAATTGTGGAAAGATCCAAGCAGCTCGCTGCTGTTTTGACAGGATGCCTGCCCGTAATTTGGTTTGCTGGAACACAATGTTGGGTGCATATGCAATGCATGGAAAAGCAAAGGAAGCTATTGAAATCTTCCACTGTATGCAGAGGAGTGGGCAGAAACCTGATTCTGTTAGTTTTACCAGTCTCTTATCTGCATGTAGCCAAAGTGGACTTACAGAAGAAGGGCATAGTTACTTTGAAAGCATGTCCAAGGATCATGGTATTGAAGCTAGAGTGGAGCATTATGCTTGTATTGTCACTCTGCTTGGTCGTGCAGGAAAGCTTGAAGAAGCTTATTCCACGATCAAGAAAATGCCATTTGAGCCCGATGCTTGTGTCTGGGGTGCATTGTTAAGTTCCTGTAGACTTCACCATAACATGATCTTAGGTGAGGTTGCCGCTGGTAAATTATTCGAACTAGAACCTAAGAACCCTGGAAACTACATCCTGCTGTCTAATATTTATGCTTCTAAAGGAAAATGGAAAGAAGTGGATAAAGTTAGAGATATCATGAGAGATATGGGATTGAGGAAGAATCCTGGTTGTAGTTGGATTGAGGTAAAAAACAAAGTACACATGCTTTTGGCAGGTGATAAGTCACTTCCTCAAATGGCTCAAATTCTGGACAAATTAAACAGACTTAGCATGGAAATGAAGAAAGCAGGTTACTTGCCAAATACCAATTTTGTGCTACAAGATGTGGAGGAACAGGAAAAGGAGCACATCTTATGTGGGCACAGTGAGAAGTTGGCTGTAGTTTTTGGTATTCTGAATACTAGTCAAGGGTCTCCTCTGAGAATTACAAAGAACCTAAGAATTTGTGGAGATTGCCATGCTGTTATAAAATTTATATCTAGATTTGAGAGCAGAGAAATTTTTGTCAGAGACACAAATCGCTATCACCACTTTAAAGATGGTGACTGCTCATGTGGGGATTATTGGTGATTGAGTTATAGGACGTGGATTTTCAGTTGAACTTTGGAGTGGGAACATATATATCAACGGAGTTCATTTTTTCTATGATTTTTGGCCTTACACTTGTGAGAACCCTTGATTGCCTACTGGTGAGTTTTTATTCAGCTTGTCTTTGAGCCGCTCCAAGTTTGCTACCTTGTTGTTAAAGTTCTCCAATTATTTCTATTTTCTCATTATCCTTTTACTCGCTGGATCTTTGGCCTTTTGCTCGTGTATTTTTCCCTTTCGTAGGAAGAATAAGATTATACAGGAAGGGTGGACTTAATCACGTGTTTCATATCTTCTTCTTTGTTATCTTTTTCAACAATGTACTGTATGCCCAGTAATCTATTCAGATAATGAGTACTAATAATGGACTATGTATTTCTGTGGAATTGCTTGCATTTGGTGATTTTCTACTGCATAGACACACATTAAACATCAATTAAACTTTTGTTCAGGTACAAAGTGATTGAAATACTTGCTGGTGGTGGTTGTGCATTGGTGAAATGGAGGTTAGAAACTGGGCGCACTCATCAGGTCTAATTTGTTATGGTCATTTTTTACCCTTTATTTTGTGTACATGGATCCTAACGTTTAACCAGAACTTAAGCTGGTTAACTTGTGTACATATATTAACTGTGCTCTACAATATATAAGCAATTAAAGCCTTCCTCAAAAAAAAAAAAAAGGAAAAAGAGAGAAGGTTATTTCTGCTTCTTGAAAGTCAATTTCTTGATACATTATCTTAAAAAACTTTATTTATATTTTCCCCTTTGAGCATTTATTGCTCCTCATGAACACCTGTGTAACTTACATTGTCTCTCGATGGAAGTTGCACTCTGCATCAGATATTTTAAAAGACGTCTTGTGCTGTATTGCTTAATTATCAGCTAGACCCTCTGATGGATTTAACTTACGGAGAATGACAATCTACTATTACTATGGTATTTGCATGGAGTAAAATCAGCTTACTGCTTTTTGAATTAGATTCGAGCCCATGCAAAGTATCTTGGCATTCCACTCTTGGGAGATGATGTTTATGGAGGAACCAAGAACATGGGCTTATCGCTGCTTCAGTCGAGAAACCCACCTAGCTATCATGGGCACATTCTGCAACTGGTTGCTAAATTAGAAAGACCTTGCCTTCATGCTTTAAGTCTCGGGTAAGATTACTCTATCTGCGGCCTTCTGTTCATTATTAATAATTAAATTAACAGTGTAGAGTAAGTTATTGTCGTTGATTGTAGGTTTAGGCATCCACACACAGGGGAAAACCTACGCTTTTCTCAGATACCACCTACTGATTTTGCTGAGATTTTGGATCAGCTCCGTGACATTGGCACCAAGAAGGTAAAGTTATTTTGTTTGGTATGAAATCCTCAATTTGGGATGATTGCAAAAACTACCCCGAGGTTTAGTCTAATACCAAAATATCCAGTTATCTTTTAAAATTACAAGTATCCCTTGAGGTTTGCATTTGTTATGCAAATTAAACCCCCTCAAAACCCCCTCGATAGGTGCAAATATGTAAAGTAGAAACATACCTCAAGGGGGTAGTAGTAATTTTGAAAAGTAAATGTTTTTTTTTTAATTAAGCTAAACCGCATGGTAGTATTTGTAATTATCCCAATCATTTTTTTAATAATACCCAACAATTTAGGTTAGTGAAACATTTTCTGCAAGCGATTGTTCAGCATGGTAATGTGCTGTTCTTAATACCTGTGATGCCAGAAAACGTTCACGCCAACCGTTCGATATGTTTGCAAGATTTGAGTCCTGTCCTTAAAAAGCAAACTCTTTACGCTATATAGTATATTCACCTGGCTTTGCGATATATTGTGATCAACATGACCTTTATCTATGAATTTCCAGGTAACGTAGCTGGTTGGGCATTGAAATCATGGTTCAAGTAAGCTCATGGTTACTTCTATGAATGACCAATCTCAGTTTGACTCTTTGACATCAAACACCACTTGCATATGTTTATGAATCAATTAGTTTGCCAATTTTGTGGATAACAAAACAATGGCTTATGGAGTATATGGTAAGATGATTCGGGATTAAGCTGAGATTATGTGCATTGTTGCAAATAGTCTTGTGCTTATTGAATTTTTATAATTTCATTTTGAAACTAAAATTACTCAAATCTATATTCCGTTTTCGTCCAAATTATTGCGGCACTCTGAGGGTGGTTGGATTCATCAATTGAAATTTTACTTTATTTTTAATCTTACTAT
Source organism: Rehmannia glutinosa (assembly GCA_016081115.2). NCBI lineage: Eukaryota > Viridiplantae > Streptophyta > Magnoliopsida > Lamiales > Orobanchaceae > Rehmannia > Rehmannia glutinosa. The sequence continues at coordinate 70,864,970 of CM071931.1, read as the reverse complement.
CAGACCCCTAGCTCTGTACTTTTAATCTTAAAACATAGAGGATAAGTTAATAAGAAAAATAAATGTGAAAAATAGGTTTGATTTTCACAATATTAATAGGTGTGAAATGTAAACCTAACACAGTGACGTATAATATACTGATGCAGATGTTTTCTGTGTCGAGGTCGATTGATATGGTTATCAAGCTTTGGAAAGAGATGGGTGAGAATGAAGTTGAGCCTAATGTCAATACTTACAAGATTCTTATTACAATGTACTGTTTGATGGGGCATTGGAATAATGCTTACAAATATTTTAAAGAGATGATTGAGAAGTGTTTGAGACCTAGTCCGAAGGTGTATGAGATGGTTATGCAGCAGCTGAGGAAAGTAGGTCAATTGAAGAAACAAGAGGAATTGATGGAGAAGATGGTGGATCAAGATCGAAACATTGTATTTTGCTGATCATCAGGGCCAATGAATCAAATAGGAGTTGTATTATTGTTCAAACATATATGAAACATGCTGAACTGAACTCTACTGTTGCAGTATTAGCATGATATTATGAAAAAGTCAGTTTCATGAGGTTTGTAAAATTACATGAACACAGTCCCTATACTTATTAAGCATGAGTGGCTGGTGCTCTGTCATGAGCAAATTTTTTGTTGAAGTATTTCTTGACTTTGATAGGGAATTTGGATCTTTAATGTCATTTGATTGATTGTTTTGATGGATAGCCACTTGTGCTTGATGCATGGCGTTTGAGAAAATCAAGTATAATTGTTTTGCAAAACCTTGCAAAGTTTCAGCATACAATACATCAAGTAGACCAAATATATTCATGAGTTTTTAACGTCCTTGCATATCGAGTGTCTCATCCAACCGCTTTAAATTCTCCAATCCATCACTAATCAAAAACCTAATCCTCTGTTTGTCTTTGCAAGTACGGCAAAATTGCTTTTTTGGTCCGTTAAGTTGGCTCGATTTCGCTTTTAGTCATTTAATTTTTATGGGTTGCGTTTGACAAACACTAACTTTTCTAAAACGCACATTTAGTCCGATTTCAAAATTTCGGGGATATCTTATCCTAAAATGTTGAGTTGGGTCATTTTTTTCATGAAATGACTATTTTGCCCCCATTTTTGGATGGAAACCTTGGTCATGTGCATTCACATGACTTGTGTAATATCTCAACAAAATTAAATAATAAAAATAATTATAAGATTAAATTAAATTAAAGAAAAATATAAACATATATTTATAATTTTATATAAAGTTGACAAATATAAAATATATGTTGGACTTTTTTAATTTTATTTAAATAAAGTAATCTAAACATATATTTATAATTTTCAATTGTAAATAAAATTTAAAAAATGAAAACATAATAGAAAAAACATGTATTTACAATTTTTAACTATATATAAAATTAAAAAAATAGAAAAAAAAAAAAACATATGTATCTATAATTTTCAACTGTAAATTAAAATTAAAGAAAAATAGAAATAGAAGAAATAGAAAAACCAAAAGAAAAAGAAAATAATGTACTTTTTTGTTTTTTAGTTTTCCTTAATTTTTATTTAAAGCTGAAAAATATAAAATATATGTTCGAATTTTTTTAATTTAATTTAAAAAGATAATATGAACATATATTTATAATTTTCAATCGTAAATAAAATTTAAAAAATAAAATGAAAAACGAACAGAAAAATATGTATTTACAATTTTCAACTATATGTAAAAAAAAAAAAAAGAAAACCAAAAAACATATATATATATATATCTATAATTTACAACCGTAAATTAAAATTAAAGAAAAATAGAAAACAAAAAAAAAAGAAAAATATAGACTTACAATTTTCACTGTAAATTAAAATTAAAGAAAAATAAAACAATAAAACAGGAAAAAATATCTATTTACAATTTTCTACTATAAATAAAAATTAAAAAAATAGAAAACAAAATGACGAAAAATGAAAAAAAAAAAGAAAATAAATTTCTATTATTTTTATTTTCTATTTTTATTTAATTTTTATTTAATGTTGAATAATATAAAAATATATGTTCGACCATTTTATTTAATTTAATTTAAGTTTATTTATTTAATTAGTTTAATTTATTATTATTTTTCTATTTTTTTCTTTAATTTTAATTTTCCAAAAAAAGGGGAAAATAGTCATTTCAAGGAAAAATGGTCAAACTCAGCATTTTAGAGATAAGATATCCCCCGAAATTTTGAAATCGGACTAAATATGCGGGTTTAGAGAAGTTAGTTTTTGCCAAACGCAACCCATAAAAATTAAAGGACTAAAAGTGAAATCGAGCCCAACTTAACGGACCAAAAAGCAATTTTGCCTTGCAAGTACTGTTGTTCTCCATTTCTTGTCTAATCATCTGTCTCAGTTCATCTGGAAAAAAAAAAAAAAAAAAAACAACATTTCAATGTCGGATGAAATGTAAAATACTATAAGAAATCAACACAATATTTCACCATATACAATATCTGTCTCGAAATAACCCCAAAATACAAAACAAAGCTGATAACACTTCATCCTAGACCATGACCCAATATAAATAGCAATAACATCAATTCCAAATCCAAGATCCATATCACATCATTCTGCTGCACTATAGAACACAATATAAAAAGCAAATTCTGAAGAAGATATCAAATAACGAAATATGCTCCATGGTTCCTTTGTTCAGTTTGAGCTGTCTCTACAACACTCCATCAGTGGAAACAACTCCGACACTTTTAGTTTGAAATGTCTTTCATGACAAAGATGTCAGCTTATTGTGTTTTGCTTTCTTTATATCTCATTTGTTTTTCGGTATATGCATATTTTTATATACTAGTAAGATGCACGTGAACCATATAAATTTATTAATTTAATTAAAAAATATTATTATTTAATAATATTTATTATAAATATTATTCGAATGATACATGGTAAAAGACACCGTTCAACCAAAAACTAATGCCAAAAAAATGTGATCACATTAAAAATGTACCTATAAGAGGTTTATTATTTAAGGAATAACGTTAAATGTACACCTCGAAGAAAGAGAAGCAAAACGTAGAATGGTTCCAAGACTAAATATATGCCTCACGCCCGAGTAGGCAATGGGTTTTAATTTTGTTTGGGTAGGGCCAAAATATGCATGGTACTTTCGGGCCTCCAAAAATGAAATCGGGCCAATCTTGTCAGTTCTATTCGTGCACGAAAATAATTCATTAAAGGATCGGGTTGTAGCGATCTTATGTTTTGTAATAAAAATATTTCCAATAAAAATTCTCTTTTGTCTCTTCACTTTTAAAGCACATAGAAAGAATGCTACGTGCTTTCTCAAAAAAAAAAAAAAAAAAAGAAAGAAAGAATGCTTGTGATCATTGTTTTGGAGACATTGTCCTAGGTCAAAATATTTTCTAACTTTTGTATGCCCTATAAGTTACACGTTGCTAATTTGGAATGCAAAATTGCAATTAAGTTCATGATTACTGAATATTTTATTTAAATTAAATTAAAAATATTATCCATATTACTTCTTGAGTGGAGACCCACCGAACATTTCAAAATTATTAATTCTCATAAAAAATTCATTAATATTGTGGATTATATGAATTGTCATTCTGTCATGTCACTTATAGATATTTGTACATTTGAATGACAATTGAATGGTTCATGGCTTCATGCCTCATACATTTTGCAATTTAGTTACATACTTCATGCTATTTTTTACCAGGGAATTCAACACAAACAATTCTATTAAATTGATTTAAGGTTATAATTTATTATTAGACTTCAAAATCATCAATATATAAGTTTGTGTTGATCTCCTTTTTGAAATTCAATAACATGAACATGCATGTGAGGAACACTCAAACATATTCCAATTAAATAATCGATTTTTTCTATATGTAATTTTCACTTAGAAATAAATTTGAGATAAAATATGGACGATCTTGAGCTCATTGTCCCTCAACATTCTCTTGTAGCTTTTTCCACCTTGCATTATAATTAATTTTAATTGATAAACTCAATTATTCAAATCTTTGTAATAAATAAATCGCTTTATGTTAATTTTATCAAGCTATCTATGACGTATATTTCTTGCAACCCAAGAAAGAAGAACAATTATTTCGGCAATTTTGGCCACAAAACAAAACATTAATTCTAATGAGAAACATTTATTATGTTTGCAAAATTATATATTTTAACCTAAAAATTGCAAACTTCTCCAAAAAATATTTTGTCAATATGAATAGTAAAAATTTATTAGAAACAAAACTGATAATCCTAACGCGGCGCACACACACATATATCAACCCTATATACTAAAAGAGAAAACAAAGTTGACACATGTCATCACATCATTAATTTTGACACGTGTCAACTCTCATTCTCCCAATTCCACATGTTTACTTTATGATTATTCATGTGGCATTCTTATCTACAAGTTAAAGGTGAATTGATAATATATTTTTGAATTTTTGAATTTAAAAGGTTACAAATTTAAAATATAATAACAACTTTAAAAGATAAGAAGTAATCTAATTATCAAGGATTTATTTATGTTATCATTTAAAACTATTATCTTTCAAAAATATATTTGATTTATATGCACCTTTTAATTTCCGATTTATGCTAACTCCAACGTATATTTCAAATTACTCTTATTAAATCCAAGTTTGACCCACTAACCAATTATAATCACAATTAAATATATAATTCAAACCAAATTTAAATCAAATTAAATAAGCTCATCATATATATATATATATATATATACTCTCCCAACAAATAAAATTAAAATAAACTTTTTTATTCAATTATTAATTCGAGGCCGGATAGTGATTATACTAAAGGATCCTATCAAATTATCTTTAATTTTCTCAACAAATTCGAGTAACACATCAAAGAATCTAACAACCAAAACAAATTGGGGTTTGACATACATTTAAACATATTATCTTTCAAAAATATATTTGGTTTATATGCACCTTTTAGTTTATGATTTTTGGCTATTATGGGATTCAAATCTCAACCCTAAAAGATAAAACATAAATACCAAAATAAAGGAATTGCGCACAATCTCAACTCTAAAAGATAAAATATAATCCCAAATATAAATTGAGATTCTTTAAAGAATTTTATCACAATCTCACGATCAACTTTATGTGGCCATATCAAGAGTTTTTTTTTGAGAAAATATCAAGAGTTAAGAGTAGAAGGGGTTTGTAAATTCTTTGTTGTGATAAAGACGACACAATTAGAAATAGACCAAATAATGTAGTTTACAAAGAAGTTTTTAAAATGAAGTGAACTATTTATATGATATTCTTCTAATTTTTGAATTTCCTTTTTAATATTTTTAATTAGTATTTTGGATCTCTTATAATTATTACAAATAAATTTGTGACACTAAAAATTTAATTTTGGACAAATCCCGTGTAAAACACGGGTGTTGTTCTAGTATATATATATATATATATATATATATATATTTTCAATGAAGTTTCGCGGTTCCATGCATAATATTCTTGAGATGACCTTAAACTTTTAATAGGTATACCTTCTTGGTGTGTATATGCTATATATTCTTGAGATAATGAGATGAGTGTGAACTCTTAATAAGTGCATATCTTTTTGTTCTTGGCAAATAATATTAATAGGAGAAGTCCTGATATTTTAGGGACCTCGTCACTAATTTGGTCAAAACAATTTAATCTAAAAAATAAAATATTTTTAATAATGTTTCAACAATATTATTATCCTGTGCGCAATATTCATTCAATAATATCATATTATTATTCTTCAAAACTCATGTTTGATCATTATGGTGCTAAATAAGCATTCATGTGATATACATGTATCTTGAGTATCTATCCAAATAAAGTATGTGCATTGCATGTAAAACTATGATCGTGAAGAAAATATAATATCTTCTCGTTTTATATCAATTTTCATAAATTTTAGTTGTTAATTCTATATATGCATTTTTTTTTGTAATTATAGTCTTCCTGTTAACATTATAATTTATTTGTAAATACAGAATCAACAAAATATATAAAATTGTTAAAGCTATTGCATGATATACTAATTTAGTTAATAAGCACTTAAAATTTAAAACATTTGATTAAATTATGTTTACAATTGTTATTTTTAGGTTTAACATTGGTAGCGAACATGTTCGTAAATATATATGCTTAACCGCAAAAATATTAACAATAAAATGGAATACTTTGAAATTCTTTATCCATTGATTTATGAGTTTTAATCAGGCTAAACGTATTCAAGCTATTACATAATAAGCCCTTAAGACACATAAGATACTATTCTCTTGAGTAATTTACATAATATTAAAAATATAAAAATATATATTAAGAAAAGTATATTGTGTTTGCAAATTATATATATCTATCTATATATATATATATATATATATATATATATATATATATATATAGATAGATAGATATGTATTAAATTCCAAAAATGTGACATAATGCAAAAATATAAAAGAAGACAATAAAGCAAAATAGTTGGTCTCGGATAATAAAGTTAAAATAGGTGAATTTTTGAATGCATTTAGCCTAATTTTTAAAGACACTAAAGCAAACAGAAATTACTTACATTGGTATCGGATCTCGTTTTGTTCTTCTACCTTGTTTTGCTTCATGCTATCAAATGAAAAAAGTCCATGCATAAAAAAGTTTTTGGAAAATTATTTTATTTTGTATCAACTAAAATGAGTTTGGCTCAATGCTCTGTGCTATTTTTAATTTTTGGGTCTAACCATATCAATATTGTTCATGAAATAAAATAATTCTATGAATCATTAGGAATTTGATTAAGTGTGTACGAATCTTCCACATCTATTCATATATACATTCACACTTAGTAGGAATTTGGCGTGATAAAAATATTCAAACTTTAAATCAGCATGCGAATATTTTCGTATGTTCATATTTTTCCTGTTTCTCATGGAATAATCAGCCCAATATATATACATCACGCGAGCAAATAAGAAGACCTAACCATTCAAAACAAGGATCAACGGACCTTAATCAATGTCTTGATAGTATATATATACATCATCTTGGCAAATAAGAAGACATCATCTATTCAACAACAACAAAATCTCTTTATCGGCCCAGATTGCTCCTAAAGAACGCACAAGCAAGGGTATCTAGAGTTGTGAGGATGGTTTCAATCTTTCATCGACCATTTCAACAAAAAGCGACAATCTTTATCCGGTTGATCATCAGTCCGAGAAGATCATATGTCTTCCTTTAGCGTGATAAGATGATCCTCAAGCATTTCAAGTATATGACAATCTAATGAGAGATTATCATTCTAACTATTGTTATCAGTTCATTGCGGCTTTACGATGATATAAGTGAAAAATGAGTAGAGTGCGTGCAACCAAGTAGGACATGTGTTTGTGTGAATTTGGATTCCATAAGTCAAACTCGCAAACAAATTCCGGGAAATATTTTCTCCAAAACACAAAAAAGAAGCAACCAATTATTTTAATTACTAAAGTAGAATTTCAATCACCCCATATATATTTAAGCTAGTAGTACATAAAGGCTATGAAGATTGATTAGAATTTATTTCAATTTAATCATGTATATTAAATATAAGGACTCCAAAATGCAAAACCGACCTCCACTTTGAGCAAGCGCCATATAGATTTTCTAGATAGCTTTGGTGCACAATCCCGACTTAAGTCTCTCTTCACTTGGAGCAAAGCAGCGAGATAAGCCCACCCACTTGGTTATGAGGAATGATCGGCGAAGATCTTGGCAAATGGATCTTACTCGGCATCGGGCACCAACAAAGCATGCCAAGCAATGTAAAATTGCAAGTAAGATAACCAACACAAACATCACAAGCAAAGAATTATTCTAAAATGATAATCCACCTTTTTTTTGGTACCGTGATAAGCTACCAACCTCTTGTTTTCACAGGAGATGACCACGTTTTTCTTCTCCGACGTAACAATTACTCTCTCTAGAGCATCGTAAATCTCGCCCTTGCTTATTTCCTCAAGGTCAAGTAGTGATGCAAGGATGGATGCTTCATTCATCGGGTTTTTCCAAAACGGCTCATGTGCAACCTGGCGTTCTCCTGGAAAATCTTAACATTTAACGCCCTTCGCAAAGAGCCTTTCCTCTCGAAAGTGCACCTATCACAACAAAGATAATTGGCAACCAAATTATTGTAAATGAATATGCCACAAGCATCTTTGCTTAATATGGCGATAAATCCCCAAAATTCAAACGTAGTGTTTAACAATAACAATTATGGATAGTGGAGTGCAACCCGAACATTAGAAATGAAGACACCTAAATGCATGTACGTAATTAACTAACTTTGGAAAAAATAAGCACAAAAGTCTACTCCATAGTATATCAAACCGCAACAAAGCCAGTGATAGGTTTACATAGAGCATAATACATATATTTTAAGCGGTTTAACCATAGACAACAACTTATTAGAGTTTTCGAACAATAAATAACATTTTCTATAGAGCATATTGCACTCATCATTTTGCGCCAATTAGTGACGTAGGAGATTTCTCAAACCTTCCAACACTACCACTTGTTCTACATTTTAAACCTTGCATATCCACATCCACCTCTCAAAATAGATTCACAAAAAGAAGCTAAAGTAGGTCATAAGAAAGCTCGCAAGTAAATATTTACTTGTACAAATAGAATTAATAAGACTTGCAATCTCGTTAAAATCACTATCTAGATTAGTTTAAATATAATAAACCTCTCCAATATTCAAAGCCAAGGGATGGGAATAAAATCGATCAACATAAAATTAAGTAAAGAAACAATTGTAATATTTTAAAACCTTAATTATATAAACTCTTACTCATTATAATATTATATTTAGTACGTATGAGCGGTAGTTCTTATATTGTTTCATTGACAAATTGAGATTTTATTTCTTTAATTCGTTCGGGTAATTTTATTTTTTTGTGTTTTCTTATAGAACTATTGTCTCTTCTCCATTATTCAATATTCATTAATCCTTGCTTTACATTTATTTTTAATTGGTATAAACTAACGATAGAGTCAAGTGATTTTTTTTTTATAGGAAGTAAAAAACTTCGGACCTTATAGTATGATCAACTTTGAAACACAAATTAAATAAAAAAATATTATAAATGGTGTTCATCTCATACTATGATTTTGACCCAAAACTCTCTTTCTCACAAGCAGAAGTCATCATCTTTCTTCTTTTTTGAAGACGATTTCTCTCACCTTTATTGTTAGGGAACACAATTGGCAATAGTTTATGCACTTTTTTGAACACCACCAAAAAACTAATAAGGCTATTACTATTTTAGTGACACAACTCTCACAAAATAGCCTAAACAAAAACAAAGAACAAAAATAAGAACACAAAAATTTAAGCTAGTACATCAACGTATGAAAAAAAAAAAAAAACCTCAAAGCTAAAAATATTTATAAAACCATGCCAGTTTGCAGAATACTAATCACTACTCATATATATAGATCCCTTAAACCATACTCCTTCACAACAACAAATATTAAAAAAATAAAAAATAAATGAGACTACCCAGCTTAAAAAAAAAAAAAAACACAATTTTAATAGAAGACCAGGCAAATTGAATAGGCTAGTAAGATTGTAAAACCCCAACCATCAGATCCTCCAACAAAAAACAAAGACAAATTAAAATGGGTAAGAATATTTGAACTCAATCATAAAAGAAAATGATGGCTGACGATTACTATAAAACTACATCATAGATGACTTTTTTCACATCTAATGTCTTTACTGGCCCTAAAGAGTTCTCCATATCCAAGAAAATAAACAAAAATTACCCACTTACCTCATGAATCTCAAAGGAGCTCTTTCTAGGATTCTCAAGTAGAATAATCATATAGAAAAATTATAAAAATATCACTTTACATGATTCCAAAATTAATCATGGAAAAGAGCAACATGAAAATATAGACATATTCTTTGAAATGCCCAAATGCACAAAAGTATTACAAAAACAAAATCGTCGTATCCTCTCAATTCTCAAAGATGCCCAAATTCCCATTTGCCTAGACCATCGAGCGACCGCCTCCAGCTCGTTCCCGCCATTGGCTAGCAAAAACCACAACCGGTCGCGCCAAAGCACACACCGGATACCGCCCTTCGAGCTGCTGACACGCAACAGGCTGCACCGCGGTAAGATCTACAAGCGAGAAGACCGTCGCTGAGGCTGAACTTGAAGGCACCGCTCGTCGTTTCACCAGGCAATGGCTGCCACATCGTCCATCGCTCCAGGCGCCTTCTGGTGGGGTGCACCGGCGGAGAGTAGGAGGTAGACGCTCGGTTGCAATCTCCCCATCTGAAAGCAAGAAAAGTATTTTTTCCAAGAATTGAAGATAGAGGAATGAAAGAATTGAAGATGAAAAAATATAACTCGTGAAGAAAGTTATAAAGACTGGTGGAACGAAAAGTTGAAAAGATGCAACCCTTTAGAAACCCACATAATTCATTTATAGTCATTTACGTTTGTTTTACCATTTAAACTTGATTAACTCAATACTTCTTTGAGAAACCCACAATATTCATTTATGTCAGTTTTTACCATTTATTAAACTTAATTAACTCAATAATTCACTTGGAGGGTAATTTAGTCCTATAATATTTTGGCAGAAACTTTCACTCTTTTAGAGGTAGGTAGACTACTGTCCATTTACATTTAAATCAAACATTGAATGCTAAATTAGAGAAAAATATATAAACAATACATATTTATATTAACTGCGTACAATGCATATGCATATATTTATTCATTTATCTGTAATAATACATCTAAGATTCTGTTTCTATATGCAACAACATACAATGATTTGTGTAAATACATTTAAGATATAATTGGACACACTATTAGTATGGGATACACAATTATGCATCATAGTCAGCATTCGTTTCGATGCATAGTATATTTTCATTTATTGCTATACCAGAAATAAATGAAAATATGAGCATATGCATCGCAAACGATGACGCGATATGATTCATATATAACTAAGCCACGTGCGTAGTGATTAAAACTTAATTTGTTGTTTGTGTTTTGAAGATTATTTCCGTGACTACCTATTGTCTCATAAACACCACATATTTGAGTAGACTAAAGTGAAGTAAACCAAACATAGAAGCAATAAGAGTCCAAAAATACAAAAGCGTGTCAGTTAAATAACAATTTATATATTGAATATTGTGATTGATTCTCAGAGAACAATTTCACATAAACAATGAGAGACTTCCCAACAAATTACAGCCCATCCCATCTCATCATTGAAATAAAAAAAAAAAAAAAAAAAAAAAGAAAGAAAAATTGTATAGAATATGATAATGGCATAAACAATCATTATAAATCACATTATTCACGGTTGATATCAACTTGCAAAAGAATAATACGTGGATTCCCAAAAATTACATTTCATCACATATTTGCAGAAAAGTAAGATTGACTTGCAAATTGAAATTAAATTGCAATAAATATGAAAATGGAATAAGAGACAAATGTATTTAACATGAATAATTAGACGCTTTCTCAACAACTCACATTGCATTCCAACACAAAATTCAAAACACAGAATAGATTCAGATGTAGGAAATAATGCTTTGTAAATTATACATCAAAGTTTAGGATTCTTACTATGTAGAATGACTGTTATTTAATGCATAAATTATGAAGATTTAAATTAACACTTTATTATTAGATGTACGACAGGATCTCACACTTTTTTTTTTTTTTGAGGGAAGATCTCACATTTTTCAATACAAAAATGGGCTTGCAAATAAATAATTTGACGACTCCATCAAATGACTTAATACGTCATATTTTATCTAATGCTAATATAAACTCATTCACACATTTTTTAAGTTTCTCGATCAATTGCCATATTTATTTTCTAAAGCCTCCATACCATCCTTCATGTATATTATCTGTCCATCTTTATCATATGTCTTCAAAATGATTCAAAATAAACATATTTTGAAACAAAAATCCCAAGTAGCAGAAGAAATATAAGGAAGTTTCAAGAGTTCAAATAGTATGAAGATTACGAAGTCAACAATTATAGCAAATTAGCGTAGTAGGAAACAGTTAGGTATTTCATTTATAATATATATAGATTTTGCATATAGTACATATGAACAAACTAACCTGTTGAGCCGAGATATGTTCTCCCATAGTTTGGTATCCCCTTAACATTGTGCGAATAAATGGTACAACACACATCACGCACAACACCTGCATTTCATCCAAGGGTTGAGGATCTTGTGCCAGGTGTCAAGAATCCATATATCTGCAAATAATTAGCTGATAGCACCTGTACCCTCTGCAAATTCAGTTAGCATATTCCTTGCCTAGCCAATAGTATGATAGCAGTAGAATTCTCTAGATATTTACCTAGCTCTATATATGATTGGATTATCATTGGATGATGTACAATGAATTAGATGGAATACATAATATACATTATCTTCTATTCTTCAATGGCTGCTTTCTTCTCTCAATTTTTGTCATGGTATCAGAGCAGGACTTGATCCTGGCTCTGGTACAGTCCTCTTCCCTTCTTTTTCTTTACCTTTAAAACATGGCTCTCTCACCACCAGGTTCGACTATATCCACAAGTGGCTCACCTTCACCTATACAAATTATTCAGCCCCAGAGTCAGCTCATTGTTAGCAAACTCACTGAGAATAACTACCTAATATGGAAACAAGAAGTTTTGTCTGCGAGTTCAAGGCTATGGTCTTGAAGGTTATCTCAATGGAGAAACCACACCACCAAGGAAATTTATCACACATCCCGAAACCACACGGAGCATTGTCAATCCCGAGTATGCCACCTTTCAAAGCGGGATCAATTACTTGTTGTTAGGAAATTTATTGTTTAGATTTTGATGAATGCCATGTAAAACTTAGAATAGGATGTTGGCACCCCATCTTTTGTTGTAAAATGCATTGTAATAAATAGGGATGGCCAAGCCGAGTTAAGTCGCCTACGCCCTAACATGCAAGAAGACAACTAGAGATTAGAAGGAAGACTCATTGCGAGACATTTGAGTATGGCAAAGAAGAGTAGACGGGAACTCTCTGAAGAAGAAGCGAGATGAGATCGGTGAGTGGAGCATCGGTCAAGTCAACTCAAGAAAAGCCAAGTCTCAAGTTGAAGTGACGGAAGAGTCATCCGATGATTGGAAAGTCGACTCTAAGTCACCTGGGGAAAGGAAAGAAAAGAAATGCAGTCAAGTCGAGATAATGAAAAAGATCCGTTGCCGAAATCAAGAGAATTACCTAAACAAGTAATATCTCCATACCACCTTTCTCAAGTGCTCGATCCCGAAGCGTGCAAAAGGAACAAACCAATGGGAAGCACTACACCGTGTCGAACTCGAAAAGGTGAATAACAATTCATACGAGGAAATGGCAATTCAAGGATCGCAACAAGACAAACCAACGACGCAAGTGACTTTCAAAAATAAGCTATCTCTTCAACGGGCAAATTTTTGAAAGATCACTATAAAAGGCCGAGAAATGATTTTGAGAAGAAGGACTACTGGGACGTAACCAAAAACGTTCAACCAATTATTAGAAAATCGAAATATTCTCAATCCTCAAGCCTACACTACGAAGAACATCAATCCAACACTCACTGTGAAGGAAAGATAACTTCAATCGGTTGAAGAGGAAAATCTTTGAAAAATCAAGGGGTCTACATTCCACGAAGGATTGTAGGAAGGTTCAAGGTCGAACCAAGTCTTGAGCTTTTGGAGGGCTTCGTGATCAAATCCAAAGAGCTTGAGCAAGTGGGCTGTAGTAGCAAAGCGTGTTGCTGCCCTGAAGAAGGTCGAGTCGCACGAAGCCACTTGGTGAGTGATCAAGGCGTCTCATCGAGTCCCAAAGGATCAAGTGTTTGTGTGATCAAGACTTGTATCCGGGTGTTACCACTTTGTATATCTTGATCAATACCTAGTGGATTCCTCCGGGAGTTGGAGAAGAGAGGAGTAGAAGAATTACCCCATCTTCGAACCTCTATAAAAATCTTATTGTGTCATTTACATTTAAAGACTTTAATTCCTGCATCTTAATTGTTTAAATCTCTTTGATAAATTTGCTATCCACTTGATAATTTCTAAGTACTAAACCAAACACTAAATCCTTGTTTAACCAAACTTAAGGGTGTTAAGTCTTTCAATGAAAAACAAACCACAGTTGAGTTAATTTAGACCAACAATTTGAGTTATTCCATCAACAGCTAGCTCGAGTTGAGTCCGTTGAGAGACTAACTCTACTTGATTAACTAAATTGCCTGTCCACCTGAGACACGGTGTGTAGTATCAACTCGAATATTTTAAAAGGACTAAATCGAAAATTTGGTAAGGTTTATTCAACCCCCCTTCTAAACCTTACACTTACACCCCTTGGGACCTACAAGTGGTATCGGAGCGGTTGGTTCATTGAGCCTTCCGCATGGTTAGTTCTTGAACTAGATCTACAAACTTTTCAAAGTCCGCTTTAGTACTTAAACTTTCAAAACTCTTTTTATCATTAAAATTTATTATCATGGAAGCAAATTTGACACGCATCCCTATGTTCACAATTGAAGAATTTGATGATTGGAAAATTCGTTATGCGTGCTCATCTATCAAAGATTACATGATGAGATGTGGATAGTGATAGAGGATGGGCCACTGCAAATCTTAAAGGTGAACACATTTGTAAGAAGAGCTGCGGTGAAGGAGAAGAGGATGTTGCTCCCGGCATCATGGTTGAAAAACCAAGAATCGAATGGACAAATGATGATAGAAAAAGATACAACCTGGACAATGTAGCCAAGGACATCCTTTACAAAACATTGGACAAAGCCATGTTCAATAAAGTCAAATCATGCAAAACGGCTAAAGAAATGGGACAAGCTAACATTGATTTGTGAAGGCTCGAGCAAATCAAAGAAAACAAATTATCGGTGGCGTCGACGTAAATTTGAGAACTTCAAAATGATCTCGGGAGAAAACCTGGATCAATGGATGCTCGGTTCACGTAAATCACCAACGAGCTATCGCACTTGGAAAGGAATATACACGAGAAGGAAATGTGTATGAAAATCCTAAAAAGTCTTCCAAATTTGAATGGGAAATGAAGGTCATGGCACTTCGAGACATTCCATGGACCTATCAAAGACATCCAATCATGAATTATTCTCGGATCTCAAAGCCTACGAGTTTGGTGAGAAGAAAAGACAGGAAGAGACATTTGTACCTAAACAATTGCTCTTCTAATTGTTAAAGATGGGAAGAGAGCCGAGGTCAAAGAAGTCATTGATCCGGAAGAAATAGCCGACGATGGTTAAAAGGTTCAACAAGTTCTTCAATAAGAACTACAAGAGAGGAAAGGGTGAATCTTCCGAAGACACTCGGCTCCCTCCAAATCAAGGGAAGATAGGCCAACCAAGAGAACAGATCATCAAAAAGTGAATATCAAAGGGTGACAATCCAAGAGTGGAAAGAGCTAATCAAAAGGTGAATTTCTATCTTTGAACTGTAGACAACCAGGTCACTATGCCATTATTGCTCATATCCTGTAGTTAACAAATACGAGAAATGAAGAAGAAAGAAAGGTCTTGAGAGAAAGAAGACAAGAAAAGAAAAAGGCAATGATGGTGCGAGAGACTGCTAAAACAAAGCCAAGTCAAGAGAGACAAAGTGATTCAGAGAAGATGAAGCCGACTACTCAAGTGACTACGAAGAAGAAGCCCGATCCGCTTAATGGCCAAGGAACAAGATCAACCCGACCAAGAAGATGAGGTACACTCTAACTCATCAAACTCGGATTCTAGTGATAGTGATCGTGACACACACACTTCATCACCCACTCGATCTTTATGATTCATTAGGCAAAATGATGAAAGACTTTGAACACATTAAATCCTCACACACACTACTAAATGAGGAAAAACACCTACTAAAAGCCAAAACTCACGGTGACTAAGTTTCGAGTACTCTAAGTCAAATAGTGATGAGAATGAAAGTTTAAAAATTTGAAAATGCTAAGCTAACAACCGAAATAGTTGCCATAGAAAAGAGGGAGAATGACCTCAAAAATGTGATTGCATCATTCACTAAGGCATCTAAATCATTGGATGATCTTATTATGAGTCAAAGAGAATGTGGAGACAAGACAGGCTTAGGATTTAATTCCTCGTGCTATGTCAAACTCCAAAAGTAATTTTGGAAAAAGGATCTTCAAGCAATGAAGAGTCAAAAAAATCTAAAACTCTAAATGTTGCACACACATTCACTCCAAAGCACAATTACAAGCAAAGCGGCCTTGGTTATAAAGGAAAAGGAAAACGGACCCGAGTTGAGTGCGGCTGAAAGGGTGAGAAGAGATTGATCGAGTTCCTCAAAGAAACTCCAAAAGAAAATACTCTGTAAAGAAGAAACAGAGCTACCAAAAACACCGGAAAATCTATACAAGAAATACATATGATGGGAATGGTAGAAAATATCCTAGCCAAGTCGATTGGAATGATGTGAACTATCAAAGATAGACTTATGGAATATAAGCCCAAATGGCAAAGGCCAGAACTCAAAGAAAGGCCATTCCAAAAGTATAAGAGCTTTCATCAAAGACAAATATGCACCTAGGCACTACACTCGAGACACCACAATTACCCAAAGAAGGCGATTGCTAAAACATATACACAGGCATACGGACAAAAGAGACAATTGTATGAACCTAAAATCCCCAAGCAATTTGCCAAGATTAATTATGATTATGGCAGCGATAGATGGCAACCCCTTAGAGTCAAATCAATTGGCTATAAGTTGGTTGGATCATCTTACAATTCTAACCCCTCGGGACCCGGACAAATATGGGTACCTAAAACTTAATTTCCTTGATTGCGAGTTCAAGGAAGTGAGTGCCAAGGAACCTGGTACATGGACGATGGTACATTTCGGACATATGACAGAAACAAGAAAAATCTGTCAAAATTCAAAGAAGTTAAAGGAGCAAAAGTCATATTTGGAGGAAATGAAGCTCGGTGAAATTAGAGGCATTGGATCCATCAAAAGGAACAGATTAGAGATCACGGATGTTGCATATGTCGAAGGACTCAACTTCAACTTACTAAGCATCGCCAACTCGTGACAAGGGTTATAATGTTGGATTTAACATGGGTATATGCCAAATCAAGGATAACTGAAACTAATGAAGTTGTGTTGCAAGGATGCACAAAAGAACATGTACGTAGTAGATTGGTCAACCGCTACACACAAAGACTTGCCTATTAACAAAGAGCACAATTTGAATCAAGTTGGTGTGGCACAAAAAGCCGAGTCATCTAAATTTCAAAACGATTAAGAAGCTTGCACGAAGTAATCTTGTGGAAGGACTTCGGACTCGATATACGGGAAGGAGAGTATATGTGATATATGTCGAAAGGAAAACAAATCAAATCTTCATTCAAGGAAAAGACATGCCCATCTTCAACAAGAATATTGCATCTGCTACATATGGATCTATTTGGGCCGAGAGAACCAGCTAGCATAAGTGGAAAGAAATACACCTTGGTGGTAGTAGATGACTACTCAAGATATACATGGACAATATTCATGTGTAAGAAGAAGAAAGAAACTCTACGAAAACTACCCACGGTGATGAAGAGGATTCAAAACGAGAAGAGCCAAACCATTATCAAAATAAGATCGACAAAGGAACGAGTTTGTCAATGGAATAATAACTCGATTGTATTGAAAATGGTATTGGTCATGAACTATCGCAGCAAGGACTCCACGTGAGAATGGAGTTGCGAAAGAAGGAACAGAACTCTCAAAGATGCGGCAAGGACCATGTTAGTCAAGGGGGTTACCAAAAAGATTTTGGGTGAAGCAATAAACACAACTTGCTACACTCAAAACAGGATGTATGATAAATAGACGGTGACAAAGACTCCCTATGAAATTTGGTGGAAGAAAACCAAATGTTGCATATTTTAGAATATTTGGATGTAAATGCTTCATCCACAACAATGGCAAGGACAATCTAAAGGCTTTCGATGCTAAAGGCGATGAAGGTATCTTCTTGGGATACTCGGTGAAAGCAAAGCCTACAGAGTACTCAACAAAAGGACTATGGTAGCGAGAAGAATCCATTCATGTGGTATTCGATGAGCCAAATATAAATGGAGAAGACATTGAAGAGTCAACCGATAAGTTTGAATCATCCAACCATACGAAGAGTCCTATCTTTGTCAAGCAAGTTTGGAATTATAAATTGAGAAGAAGATGAGATAGTGAATCTCAAAAAAATTTGGAAAACCCGCAACTAAGTGATTACGAGAGAGCCGATCACAACAACACAACTGCAAGACGATCGAATCCGGCTAACTTACTCCAACCTCGACGATGTAAGATGGCCGAGAGACCATCCACGTAACTTGTCATTGGAGATATAAGAGAAGGTGTCAAAACAAGATCCGAACTCAACAAGAAGCTATGTTCACATGCTTTGTCTCGCAAATAGAGCCCAAAGATGTGTTACAAGCATTGGATGACACGCATTGGATTCAAGCTATGCAAGAAGAGTCAATCCGTTTGAAAGAAATAAAGTATGGGAATTAGTTCAAAGACCCACGCATCAAAACGTTATTGGTACTAAATGGGTTTTGAAACAAGATGAACGAGGAAGGTTACGTGGTAAGAAACAAAGCAAGACTAGTAGCCAAAGGATATTGCCAAGAAGAAGGAATAGATTTTGATGAAACATTTGCTCCTCGTAGCAAGATTGGAAGCTATAAGGATGTTTCTTGCCTATGCACTCACAAGAATTTCATTGTATATCGATGGATGTAAAAAGTGCATTCCTAAATGGTTTATTGGAGGAAGAAGTGTATGTTGAACAACCTCCAGGATTTGAGCGAGAAAACTCTTGGAGATAAGGTATACAAACTCAAGAAAGCCTGTATGGATTGAAACAGGCACCCAGAGCATGGTATGATACCTTGTCACAATTCATAATCGAGAATGGATTCACAAAAGGAAAAGTAGATAGAACACTTTTGAGTAATTCAAGACAAAAAGAGTATCTTGCTTGTTCAAATATATGTGGATGACATCATTTTTGGATCCACAAACAAAGAGTCGTGTGAAAATTTTTCAAACCTCATGCAAAGTAAATTTGAAATGAGCATGATGGGAGAGTCGACATTCTTCCTGGACTCCAAGTGAAACAAGCGAAGGAAGGAACCTTCATAAGTCAAACAAAATACAAAATACAGAGACTTAATGAAGAAATTTGGTATGGAGGAGAAATCTTCTATGAAAATACCAATGAATACATCGATCAAAATGGACATGGATGCGGATGGCAAGCCTGTAGATCAAACAAGATACGAGCACTTATTGGATCATTGCTCTATCTTACGGCCAAGCAGGCGGACATCACCTTTCTTTGTAGGTGTATGTGCAAGATTTCAATCTGCTCCAAAAAGAGAGCCATATGACAGCCTAAGAGAATCTTGAGATACTTGAAAGGAAGCCAAAAAGTTGGCTTATGGTATCCAAAGGAAGGAGGATTCAAGCTAATTGGCTATTCGGACTCGACTATGCTAGATGCGAGTTGACAGGAAGAGCACCTCAGGCACATGTCAAATGCTAGGAAACAAAGGCTAATTTCTGGTTTAGCAAGAAGCAAAATTCAATAGCCACCTCTACAATCAAGCGAGAATACATAGGCTGCGGGCAGCTGTTGTGCCCAAGTCCTATGGATGAGACAACGGTGAGAGACTATGAAGTTGAAGAAAAAGAGATTCCAATCATGTGTGATAACACAAGTGCAATTGCAATCACTCAAAAATCGTGTTGCACTCAAGAACAAAGCATATCGATGTCGATATCACTTCATAAGAGATCATGTTGAAAAGAAGGATATCATCGTGGAATATATCTCAACCGATAAACAATTGGCGACATCTTCACAAAACCATTATGTGAGTCAAGATTTGAAGAACTCAAGCATGAGTTGGGGTTAATTGAGCTGAGTTAACATTGAGAAGACTCGAGAAAAGAAATGGAATACAAAAAGGAGAAAGAGTGAACTAACAAATCGCCTAAGTAAATGTTGTATTGGAAAGAAAAGACTATACCAAGTCAATGTTAATCGAGTCACTAAGAGAACTGTGAGAAGAGGAGTTAAATTAGCTAAGGGATAAGCTGAGTCACTTATGAGCAAAGTGACAAAAACGCGATCGTTTTTTTGCGAGCGGGAATGTTTTTAAGAATGACGTCAAGATAATGATGATGTGTACAGACATAAAGCTGCACACCAAGCTTATGATTGGATATAAATGCTGCCGCATTAAATACGAGACATTAAATGCTAAATAGGCGTGCAAAATCTAAACCGTTGATTTTGATCACATTTCAAAAACCACCCGCACGTCCTTTCATAAACCATACTTAAACCATTTTCGCCCGTTTCTCTCACACACTACCAAAACTGTTCATTTCTCTCTCGGAAGCAAAGGAAAAATTCTCTCAAAAACCCTATCTATCTTCAAATCGATCTCTAAGTTTTCTTCGATAAAATCCTGAAAAATGGCACCAACCTATGATTTTATCAAGTTAGGAAAGCAAATCCACACCGGGTCTACCGTGGATTTCGGCGGCATGGTGAAACAGGGGGTCCAATGACGCCTCATAAAGAAAATAGCTGAAAAACTCCAAACGACCGGGCTGAAATCATTTCGGCGATGGAATATTCGATGACCTATGTGGAGGAGGTCGCACAATTCTATGTGAACGCCGAGATTCACGATGAAGGAATAAAGTCATCTGCATTCACGGAAAGGAGTTCACCATCTCTGCCAAGGATTTGGTGAACACACTTTGCTCACTACCAACGGAAGGAGCATCAAAAATTAACGGTGATGTAAACTTGGTCTGCTTGCTTGGAAGGAAATAGCCAAGCCCGACTATCTTGATAAAATAGTTTACACATCAAACAAGAGGGCTTTGAAGGAGGATTATCACAAGTGTTGGACATAGTTGCCAAATGTATTGACATCAAATTTGGCGGCTTTGACCAACTGTCAAAGGCAAAGTTGATCGTGATGGCGGCAATCATTGAAGAAAGGAAAATAAACGGGATGAGTTTGTCTACAGCAGACTATGCGAGAATGTAGGGAACAAATCCTTGAGGAAGATGGCACATTTGGAGGATCCCAGGATATGGCCTGGTGATTGGCGGATGATGGAGGTGAAAGGAGTCCCTCTTAGACATGGAAAGGCGTTCCATGTTAACAAGAGGATGTTCGAGATCAAACCTCTCGGCGCACTGAAGAGAGCCTACGCCAAGAGAGCGACACAAGTGAGGGGGAATCGGTGACCAAGAAGATACTGACTGTTCCTCTCCACCAAAGAAGAAAGCCCCCGGCAACGCTAAGAAGAATCTTTTGCTCTCCTGCAAAGAAAGAAAGTCAAAACTCGCTCCCGCCGCTGCCAGAGTCACCGCCCCGCCTCGGCCGTGTCTCCCGCCCCAAAGCAGCGGTCGAGAAGGACTCTCAAATACCTTCTCCGATCGTCAAAAAGAGGAGAACCGATAAGCAAGACGGCCAGCTCCTCGAGAAGAAAACACTAGCACGCGGCCCCGTCGCCCAAGACTAAAAAGCAGTCTCGAACCAGAAATCCCTCCGGTACAAACTAGGAGACGAAGAAGAATCATCAAGCACTCCGAGCTTGAGAAATCGGCCTGAGTCACCCACTGTTGGAGCAGATCTGGGAGGCTATTTGGAGAAGTAGAGTCTCCAGATACTATAGATGAAACAGACTAAGTCTGTGAAGGCGATCAGCAGAGGCAAATGAAGAAATAGCGTAGTCCGCACAAAGAGACACAAGAAGAAGGCGATAGAGCCGGTGATGTGATGATCCTATCCCCACTTTACCCGGACATCCAAAATCGTCTGTGAGAGTGGAGGAAGTGGAAATTGAGTCGATCAAGGAACAGTTCCAACGGCCTGAATTTATAGAAGAAGAGGAACTGCCGAACTTCCTCGAGTGACCACTGTGGTCCAAGACTGGATGAAGAAAAGCGCACGGATATCTTGCAGATCTTCAAGGACAAGGAGAAGGAAAGACATCGAGAGAAGCTGCGGCACGTGAGAAGGCCAAAGATCTCGCTTCTATCACCGCACCACAGAACACACACATCATCTCCTTGATGTCTTATCGCTTGATGATGAGGATCAGATCTGCATCTTGCCCGAGAAGAGTTGCAAATGCGAGCAATGCATGAATCGAGAATTCTTCATGAGAAGAGCATGATGGAGGACGAGGAGAGTCCTCCAAAACACGGTGAAATTGATCCAATGGGAGTGGTTGAAAGAAATCGCCACCGTTGTTCGCCACCACTTCCCCACTCACTCGGAAGAAGCAATTAAGGGAATTGGCGATGAAACCGGGTTAGTGGGGACCCGGTTGAGCCAACCCCTAATGAAGGTGTCTTACCACCGCCCCAATGGCTGAACACTCGGTAGAAAAGCAATAGGGAGTTTGGAGACGAGTGACCCCATTCAAGTCACTCGGTGGTGCGCCCGAGGGGAAACTCCCCTCCACTGCGGCAAAGGTCGGAGAATGCGCAGATGACTCCACAACGAATCCGGGAGGCGAAGTGGAGAAAGTACAACCACCAAACGAACAACAAGTTGCCATCAACGAAGCTCGGATAGTTGAGACTGTCTCGGTGAAGGTGCCAACCGCTCTAAAGGCTAATGACGCTGCGATGCGGTCGAGGCACGAGGAAGGAACAACCACGGGAGTTAACACTGCAGGCGGTGAAAGTGCAATCCATGGGGTTGAGACTCCAATGGATGCCACCACGAAAGACCCTAAGACAGTGACACATGTCGAAAGGGAGGTCGTGCCTCGGCTGCGATCGAGCTGCAGGAGGTAATGAAGGCCCACGGGAGGTTGAGACTTCCGGGGTAAAGACGCCCAAGTAGAGAACATCCTCCCGCTATCATCGACCCATCCGAAAAGGAGATAAAGCGCTTCATGATTCCCAGGATAATCCTCGATGTAACCTTTTTCGGGATCGGGCGACGAAGAAGCCGAGTCATCCCCGTGCGTGAGATCCAAAAGACTCATTGCGGATGTTCTTAAAGACGGCAAGTCGATCTCAAGACTACTCGTCAAACCTTTAATTTTGATGATGAGCCACCAATGGAAATCTCATCATCGTCCGATGACGACTTCCGATAAGGCCGAGGTCCATCCACTCAATTGGAGAAACCATTTGAGACCAACGAAGTCATGTTGAGACAAGTGAGGCTCGGCAAAGTCGGGTTCACTTCACAATGAGACCCCCAAACAGAGTCCATCGCGCAGCTCCCCAAGATGCGGAGTTCGACTCAAAAAGGAACTTCACGCGCCCCTCTCATCATTGAACAAATCCTGTTGGCCGTGATGATTCCTTTGTAGAATCATTTCCTTTCTCCTTAGAGGTACCCGACCTCCATGAAGAGTCGAAGAACGAGCTCGCATGCTTCCATGCACTCACTCTCTGTCATTTCGTCAGTACCATCGTTCGGTGATTATGACTTTAACGCCGCATGGCCATCACCGCAATGAAGAATCAATCAAGTCCGCGAAGTGTTCAAGGCTTATTTGCTGAAATTGAACGGATGGAGAGGCATCGAGCCTCTATGGACATGCGATCGACAACAGAGATGCCAACCTTACTGCGACTTGAGAAGCATAACTTGATCGAGGATCGATCGAGAATGGTGGCAACAAAGAAGAAACAATGCGTGTGGAACAAGTTAGATACTTCAGGACATTGTTCAACAAGTCACTGGTATGGAGAGCCGAGAATGCCGATGCAAAAACGAAGTTGAGAGAACACATTGAGCACATGCATGAAGCTCACACTGCCGAGATAAAGCCGCTGCGTGAGCAAAATAAGAGTGATCTCCAAATCTGGAAGAAAATATGGACAGAAAATTGGTCTTTCTCATGGCTGAGATGAAGCTAATTTGAAGAGAGTCCAACGCTACTCGATCCGAATTTCGTGTTGCATACTCGCAGCGGACTCGAGACGAACTCGACTATCGCAGCTCGACTTCCGCTTGCGCAATATGTTTCGGCGTTCTCTCTCCTTTGATGATGCCAAAAAGGGGGAAGAGGAAGAGAGACACTTATGCCATCTCGATGTCGGGACGAGCCACGATCGTTGATGAATTTAAAACGCTTGCATCCGAAGGATACTTTGCAAATATGTCTATGGCTCAAGCTTGGGACTTGTCTTTGGGAAAATGGTCTCACGTTATGCGAAGAAGCCGACAGTGACGGCAGACTACCGCAGTCGCTCTTTGGTCACTCCGCCGGTCACTCAAATTTGGAAAGAAGAAGACCCCAGACAATACACGCCAGCAGGTAGAGGAAGAAGCGTAGTGGTGGAGGAAGAGGTTTTGGACTCCAGGCCTCGCCCAAAAACATTGAATACGTAGATCCGGCAAGAAAGGAGGGATCTATCTTGGGGGTCTTGACCAAATAGCAAATTTGCAAGTGGCTAAAAGTAATCTTGAGTATGCGAAAAGAATAGAAGAAGAAAACAAGAGACAAACTCAGCTATGGGAGGAAAGACAAGAAAGATTAAGAAGAGATGAAGCTGCCAGGAAGGCATATGAAAAGAAGAAGAAGGCAGCTGACGACGAGAAAAAGAGGAGAAGAGCGTAAGATCTTGAACAAGATGAAAGAAGGAGACAAGCGAAGGAGATGAAGTGTTCTTTGTTCACCCCTTCATGTATTTTATGATGTAAATACATACTATGTAAGTTTTCCGCAATAAAGCTATAAATTCTTCATTTTTTTGTGTAGACAAATGTTTGCTCGATACACCTTGTAAACTTGATTTGTGTAAAAGAACAAGAATGTTATGATCAATAAAAGGATTGATTCTACGCATACATTCTATGTGAATACACTATCGTATGTATCTTTGCTATTTTGCATTTTTGAATGATTTAAGTTTTGGCATCATCAAAAAGGGGAAAATTGTTAGGAAATTTATTGTTTAGATTTTGATGAATGCCATGTAAAACTTAGAATAGGATGTTGGCACCCCATCTTTTGTTGTAAAATGCATTGTAATAAAAAGGGATGGCCAAGCCGAGTTAAGTCACTACGCCCTAACATGCAAGAAGACAACTAGAGATTAGAAGGAAGACTCATTGCGAGACAGTGAGTATGGCAAAGAAGAGTAGACGGGAACTCTCTTTGAAGAAGCGGTGAGATGGTGAGTGGAGCATCGATCAAGTCAACTCAAGAAAAGCCAAGTCTCAAGTTGAAGTGATGGAAGAGTCATCCAATGATTGGAAGTCGACTCTAAGTCACCCGGGGAAAGCAAAGAAATGCGGTCAAGTCGAGATAATGAAAAAGATCCGTTTACGTAAATCAAGAGAATTACCTAAACAAGTAATATCTCCATACCACCTTTCTCGAAGTGCTCGACCCCGAAGCGTGCAAAAGGAACAAACCAATGGGAAGCACTACACCGTGTCGAACTAGAAAAAGGTGAATAACAATTCATACGAGGAAATGGCAATTCCAAGGATCGCAACAAGACAAACCAACGACTGCAAGTGACTTTCAAAAATAAGCCTATCTCTTCAACGGGCAAATTTTTGAAAGATCACTATAAAAGGCGAGAAATGATTTTGAGAAGAAGGACTACGGACGGTAACCAAAAACGCGTCCAACCAATTATTAGAAAATCAAATATTCTCAATCCTCAAGCCTACACTACGAAGAACATCAATCCAACACTCACCTGTGAAGGAAAGATAACTTTAATCAGTTGAAGAGGAAAATCTTTGAAAAATCAAGAGGTCTACATTCCACGAAGGATTGTAGGAAGGTTCAAGGTCGAACCAAGTCTTGAGCTTTTGGAGGGCTTCGTGATCAAATCCAAAGAGCTTGAGCAAGTGGGTCTGTAGTAGCAAAGGCAAACGCCTGTGAAGAAGCCGAGTCGTGAGAAGCCGGTGAGTGATCAAGCGTCTCGGATCGAGTCCCAAAGGATCAAGTCACTTTGTGTGATCAAGACTTGTATCCGGACTGTTACCACTTTGTATACGATCAATACCTAGTGGATTCCTCCAGGAGTTGGAGAAGAGAGGAGTAGAAGAATTACCCCATCTTGAACCTCTATAAAAATCTTATTGTGTCATTTACATTTCAAGACTTTAATTCCTCGTGCATCTTAATTGTTTAAATCTGTGATAAATTTGCTATCCACTTGATAATTTCTAAGTACTAAACCAAGCACTAAATCCTTGTTTAACCAAACTTAAGGGTGTTAAGTCTTCGCTGAAAACAAACCACGATTGAGTTAATTTAGACCCAACAACCGAGTTATTCCATCAACGGCTCGGTTGAGTGCATTTGAGAGACTAACTCTCTTGATTAACTAAATTGCCTGTCCACCTAGGACACGTAATTGTATGTAGTATCAACTCGAATATTTTAAAAGGACTAAATCGAAAATTTGGTAAGGTTTATTCAACCCCCTTCTAAACCTTACACTTACACCCCTTGGGACCTACACTTGTTTCTCGGTTACTATCATCTCTATCCGATAACATTCTTGTGCTTATGGTGGGTTGGAATCATTTCTTGAGATATGGCATACCCTAGAGACGAATTTTTCTAGTCGTTCTCAAGCCAAACAAATGCAATACAAGCTCCAGTTGTCTACCATGAAGAAAGGAAATCAATCCATGAGAGAGTTTATTAACAAAGTAAAACTCTGTTGTGATGCTTTGTGTGAGCGGAGACACAAGGTGAAAGAAGCGACCAAGTCTTTGCACATTTGTCTTTGGATTGACAAATGAATATGACCCTATTGTGTGTTCGATTACCTCCGAGAAATGAGCCTCTCGGTCTCGATGATGCAAGTGCTCTCTTGCTGAGTTTTGAAGCGAGGATAGAGGCTAACTCCACCATTGATATGAACAATACTTTGTTAGCAAATGTTGCCATTCATGGAAATAGAAAAGATGGCAATGCTACTGGGAAATCTAACTACAGAGGCGAGAAGAACTAATATTTCCGAGGTGGCGATTTGGTAGAAACAACTACAAAGGAAGAGGTGGTAGGTTTCACAAAGAATGTAGGCAAGCTTGTCAAATTTGCCATTACACAAATCACACGGTGACAAGTTCTATTATAGGGAGATTTCACATATTCTCCTAACAACAATTCCGAGAATAGCCCCGATATGGACCAAACAAAGCAGGCGGAGTCCTCCTATCGCCATGGTTGCATCACAAGACAACTTATCCTCTATACCGATTCCGGTGGTACCCGATTCGAGTCTACGAACAATGTGACTTATGATATGGCCAATCTCAACATATCCATAGAATATCAAGGAACAACAAAGCGCACATGGGAAATGGTTCAGCTTGCCCATCACTCATGTTGGTAATTCCTCTGTCAAATCTACCTTTAGCCCTTACATCTTTCAGTTAAAAAATCTTCTTTTTGTTCCTTCAATCACTAAGAATCTCTTGAGTGTCTCTCAATTTGCTAGAGATAATGCTGTATATTTTGAATTTTACCCTACTTGCCGCTTTGTGAAGGATCTCAATACGGGGACAATTCTATTCCAAGGGACACTTAAGGATGGTTTGTACCATTTTGATCTTGGTGAGTGTCAACCACAACTACATTGAGCCTGTGCACTTCTCCACAAGTCATTCTCGTCTTCTACCTCCACAAGCCATTCTCGTTTAATTCCTCCAAAGCTCTAGATAGAGAAGCTAGTGTTGATTTTGATTGTAGAGCAAAGACCTAATGTTTATATATGGCATCAAAGATTAGGACATCCAAAGATTAGAGGTCAGAAACAAGTTTTTAACAGTTGTAATCTAATCTTTGATTCTAATAAAATTGCTCTTTCCTTATGTGATGCTTGTTGCAAAGCTAAAATGCATAGACTTCCATTCCCGACTCCAAGTCCAATTATACTCATGCTTTTGAACTTGTACATTGATTTATGGGGCCCCGCTCGATTCAATCTCCCACATAATTCAAATACTATGTCGATTTTGTGGACAAGACACTCGTTATAGATGGATATATTTTCTCAAAAATAAATCGAAACTCTTACTTGTTTCCAACACTTTAATCAAATGGTTAAAACTCGTTTAACTCCAAAATCCAAACTATTCAAACCGATTGGGGGAGAGTTCGGAAGTTTTACATCTTTTCTTCATTCACGAGGCATTCTTCATAGAATCTCATGTCCTTATACTCCTCAATAGAATGGACTTGTGGAACAAAGCACAGATTGTGGAAATGGCCTTGCTTGTTGGCTCATGCAAGTGTCCCTCGGTCTTTTTGGGTAGATGCATTTACCACAACATTATTTCTTATAAATAGACTTCCCACCAAAATTCACAATAACAAGTCTCCATTTGAATTCTTGTTTCATAAGAATCCCAGTTACTCTATTTTAAAAGTGTTTGGTTGTCTCGTTATCCCTACCTCCGAGATATTAATAATCACAAGTCGCAATTTCGTTCCGCCCCTTCTACCTTTCTTGGCTATTGTGAAGGGTATAAAGGATACAAAGTGCTTCTTCCATCACGGCAAAACATTCATCAAGAGACATGTTCTATTTGAAGAATCTAAATTTCCCTTTTCTCGTCCCATTCTCTCCACAAAGAACACTTCTCCTTCCGAGCACTCCTCTTGATTATTATCTCTCTCCCACCAATCCCTCAATCTAACACCACCCCTGTCCCCCCACCACCAACTTCTCGTCTTGTCCTTTTGGTGCATCCTTTCCTTCCAGTCCCTTACCAAAGACAACCTTCATCTGTGTGTATGGACTCTTCCAAATCCTCCTCTTCTCCCTCCACCATTCCCTCTATGTTCACTTACCACTCATGCAGTCCGGGCAAACTTCTTCCATTCCTCATTCTCCGTTTTTCTCCCGTGCCTCGTGAATGTGCATCCGATGACCACTAGACTCAAGCGTGGTATCACTAAGCCTAGAGTGCTTACTACTCTTCGCCATTGCTCCCGAGCCTAGTTCGTGGAAGAGGCTCTTAATCATCCCGAATGGAGCAAGGCCATGGAATCCGAGTATCTTGCTTTATTGAAGATTCACACTTGAACTTTAGTTCTCATTCCGATAACAAGCCAATTGTGGGTCTGTAAATGGATTTTTAAAGTCAAGACGAATGTTGATGGTAGCTTGGCTCGTTACAAGGCTCGATTGGTGGCCAAGGGGTATACGCAAAATCTTGGTCTAGACTATGATGAAATTTTT
The DNA here is from genome assembly GCA_016081115.2 of Rehmannia glutinosa. Classification (NCBI taxonomy): domain Eukaryota; kingdom Viridiplantae; phylum Streptophyta; class Magnoliopsida; order Lamiales; family Orobanchaceae; genus Rehmannia; species Rehmannia glutinosa. Next base: position 70,835,599 of record CM071931.1, on the reverse strand, counting down.
AGTCCCGTTGTTAAGCCGGTCACTATTCATACGATTCTCTCTTTGGTCGCTTCTTTTGGGTGGCAAATACGCCAATTGGATATTAACAACGCCTTCTTGCACGGTGATCTTGATCGAGAAATTTACATGCATCAACCCCTGGGTTTGAGAAGCTTTCCACACGAATTATGTTTGTAAGTTAAGCAAAGCTGTATGGTGAAACAGCACCCGTGCTTGGTACAATAAATTGCGGACTGAACTTCTTCATCAAAAGTTTTAGTCGTCTAAAGTCGATCCTTTCTCTTTTTTAAAATCACTTCTACTTCCTATACATTGGTCATTGTCTATGTTGATGACATTATTGTCACTTTGGGAGTGATGATGGCTCATTGACAACTTAATTGTTAACTTGAGTTCTTCATTTTCTTTAAAAGACCTTGGCAAAGGGCTACATCACTTTCTTGGGATTCAAGTTACTCACACTCGAATACGGTGGGTTGCATTTGAGTCAATCTCAATATATTTTAGATGTCCTATCCGAGTCAACATGAGCATGGCTAAGGGTGCTAGCACACCTATGGTGACTTCACCCTCTCTTTCCAAATTTCTTGGCTTCTCTCCGTTGATAGTACCTTGTATCGAAGTGTCATTGGGGCTCTTCAAAGATATCACTCTTACACGGCCTGATATATCTTATAGTGTCAATAAACCGAGCCAATTCATGCAACATCCTCTTGATACTCATAAAGGCGGGCGATCAAACGAGATTACTCAGGTATTTGGTGGAACATCTTAATTTGGTCTTGATTTCTAAATCCTCTAAACTTGATTTAATTGCTTATGCGGATGCCGATTGGGCCAGCGATATTGATGATCGTGAATCGATTATCAAGCCGCATCTACATTGGTGATAATCTTGTTGCTTGGTGTTCTAAAAGCAACGAGTCCATCACTCGCTCGAAAATCGGAAGCTGAGTTTCGCAGCTTGGCTCATTGCTCCACTGAACTCTTGTGGTTACAGTCCTTACTTGGTGAATTATGCATTCCTCAGCTTCGCATTCGGTTATATGGACAGACAATATTGGTGCGGAGGCCTTAGCGGCTAATCCTGTCCTTCATTCTAAGGCCAAGCATATTGAGCTGGACTTGTATTTTGTTCGTGATAAGGTTCAACAGAACTGTTTCTCTGTTCAGCATGTCCCATCTATCGATCAAACCGCTGATGTGTTTACCAAACCTCTGAGTAGCCAATCCTTCACCAGGTTCCGTACGTCTCTCAACATTGTTCCTCCACCTGGTTCGGATTGAGGGGGCTGTGAGAATAAATGGTACAACACACATCACGCACATCACCTGTATTTCATCCAAGGGTTGAGGATCTTGTGCCAGATGTCAAGAATCCATATATCTGCAAATGATTAGCTGATAGCACCTGTACCCTCTGCAAATTCAGTTAGCATATTCCTTGCCTAGCCAATAGTATGATAGCAGTAGAATTCTCTAGATATTTACCTAGCTCTATATATGATTGGATTATCATTGGATGATGTACAATAAACCAGATGGAATACATAATATACATTATATTCTATTCTTCAATGGCTGCTTTCTTCTCTCAATTTTTGTCAAACATGAATACTTTAAAAAATGCATTTTTGCTGAAGACTTTTATTTCTTTCTGTGAATTTATATTTGTGAATCCAGTGCATTTTTCAGTAAAAATTACAAATATATATAGATAAAGTTTCATACCTGAGAATTATACGGATCAACTATAGGGGTGGGCATTCGATAAAACAGTACTATACTGAAAATTTGGCATGACATATTTTTGTAACGATTACCGAACCTTATTACACAACCGAAAATATAAGGGAAAAATAACATGATTTGAAATTCAAAAAATTCATCCTACTAAACTGGAAATCTAAAAGAACATAAGTCTAAAAAGTACTTCAAACTGAAAAGATAAAAATGAAAGCAATAGATGAACAATTTACAACTCAAAATAGTACCAACTCTAATATTGAAGATAATAGGACCACTGAATCTAATCCTCTTCAGAAAATAGCAATAAAATTACTAGAACCCAACAACTGTCATTTATAATTCATACACAAGATAAAATATCAAAAAATCTTTCAAAGATATAAAAGAAAAAGAACAATCAACTACCACTGGAAGTTCATTTACCCAAAATTATTGAATGCATATTCAATTAAAGTTAATTACATCCTCAGTATTAGCCAGAAACTTAGAACCATCATTAGCAATAACAATTAACGTCATAAAAAAACCTCATCTGAAAATTAGTATCAAAATACTATAAAAATATGGGATATATACAGTTTTAGTACCTCAATACCTCAATTATACCTACTTTTCGATTTTGATACCCAAGGTTTCAACCTAATCGGTTTTAGTACCAAACATTTTGACTTTCGATCAATTTGAATACCTTCCATTAAATAGTGTTAAAACCGATTTGGAGGACTGGTTGTAGAAGGTTTTTCAAACTTTTGAATATGTCGGTTTGATACCCTATGTTTTGATTTATCAAAATTGGTCCCTAGATATTTCAATTCTTTTTCAAAGGACCTAATCTTTTCAATACTCCAACTCTTTCACGAAGGCCACAAAATGGTATCGAGCCAGGTTTATTAAAAATTTTTGGTTATATTTATTATATTTATGTAATTAACAATTGGTGAGGAGAATTATTTCGAGAATATGGATCCGGACAATTGTCCGAGATGTACACCCTACAGGACATATCATCAAATTTTGACGATGTATGCACAAGAACACCAGGATAAGATCGCATATTGGAATCACCAATATGAGATACAAAGAACGCGCATGAGCCGATAGGAAAGCCTTGAGGAAATGCGAAATGCGAGCAAAGATATCATATGAGTTTCTGACAAGAAACTGGACCTTATATGTAGATCCGATGAATCGTCAAGAAGCGATTCATGAGAATTCTCATCGAACAATGATTCCTAATGGAGTGCGAGAATGGAACGAGATACTTCCAGATACATCTAAGATCTCGCAGATCTTAGAGAAATCGAAAAATGGTGCGAGAATTATGGCAACCGCCATATTCATCTACCAAGACAAGTTCATCAAATCCAGAACAGATGGAGAAAATGGTGAAATATCGAAGGAAACTCTTGAAATCCTTCATGATATTGAAACGAGTCGAACCCGGAGGATGACAGACCAAGCTCTTAGGAGGAAAGAGCGATCGATTTGAACAAGACTACCCTATTTACACCAAAAAGGAATCCAACCGAAATTATATGAAAATGACAGGCGATGAAAAGCTCATTGCTATCATCAAAGGAAAATCCATCATAAACTAAAAGTGATGGATATGGAGAAGATCAATCTTAAGAATCTACATGACTGGCGGCGAATCCTTCGCAGATTAGGTATTGCGAGACTTAAAGATGAACGCGGGAGATGGATCAACTTTGGTTACCTATGACCCTCATGGTAGACCAATTCCGCCAATTCCACCACCGCCACCAAGAAATCCCAATGTCGAAGAAAGTGCGGGTTCAAATCATGGAACCCGGGGCGAGAGAATGCATCACGTTGGAGATTTCACCACAGGAATGAAACACTTTTAGAAACAGGGAGCTCGACCACCTCTTGCGGGGAACTCGAATACCTCCTAGAAGGCCAAACATTCACCAGGACGCCTTATGGAAGATTGCATCTAGATCCGATACATCCATATGGGTTGATGCTAAATTTGGATATCCGATTTCAAAAATCGAGAAGTTCTTATTGATGAATGGACATCAAAGAATGAGGATTGCAATAGGTACCCTTGATCTTACGAAAGATTCCTTCATTTTACTCCTTGAAATGAGTATTGAGGATCTCAGAAGATTGCATGGGATATGACCGATTCAAGTACGAAGAGCGGTCACATCGGAGAATCATTGAAAGGAATTATCGATGATATGGCAAAACTATTCAAAATCCAGTTTATTACGAGTTACTTTGAGGGATTAGAGGATGAGAAAAGAAAAAGATATAAACAAGCCCTCTATAGCTTGAGTTACATGATATTTGTCATATTGACGAATATATCAAGTTGTTCACCGAATCGGTGGAAATCCAAGATTGAGAAAATGAAGCTTCACAGCCTATTCTTTGCAAAGATTCCGAGTCCCTCGAGAGAAATGCTTATCGGGGAATACAAGGATGGAGCAGAATTAGATACAATGGCGAAGAATGTCTTTCTTAAAGGCAAGTTATCCGAATGGTGTTACCGAGACAGATCTATACAAGAATTATAAGAGATTACGAGGAATCAACAAAGCGGTTCCTCTATGTTGCGTGGACAATGATATCCCAACAATTATGGGAGGACAACCACGACGGCATTAGAAAAAGAAGGAGAGAAGCCATCTATCGCCGGGAAGAAAGAAAGAAAAAGGTCTTCCCGGAGACCTAGAAGGTTAGTCAAAACAAAAGCCCGAAGTTACAAATCGGGCAAAGACCGGCCAAGCGGTAGTAGAGCCTCTTCATCGAGGTTCTAATCAAGCAAGTACCAATAGAACGCCGGGGAAGGAGAACTTTCGAGACGAGCTCACACTAGGGCTAATGAAAGTTTCAAACATTGTAATTCTTTGGACATGCGGAGCAAAGGGGCATATCTCAACATTGCCCATGCAATCAAAGACGAGAATTTAGATAGTTCGAGGCTACACCCGAGATTGAAGAAGTTTGTTTACTCGGGATTTAATACATGTGTATCAATTTGAGGATGAGATCGAAGAAGTTGTCTACTACCAGGATTTAATACATGTGTATCAATTTGAGGATATTCCCTCGGATGAAAGCATATATGAAGAAGAAATCTATTCTTAAGATGGAAGTGAATCGATTCGAGAATCGAGTGAAGAAGAAATTCTTCAACAAACGATTAGGGAGGATATGTCGATTATTCTTCTCTCACACTATTGTTTCTCATAAGAATCTTATGAGAATTATGAAGAAGATCCAAAGCTTCAAATATAAGATGGATTTACTATTGGAGTTATGGAGAAAGCATTGGATAAGATTGGGTTTAAGTAATAGAAAATACCAAATTATTCACGGGGTAACAACCGGAGAATTTGCCATTCGATGGAATTTCTAGGTAACTTTGATCAAAATGCAATGGTTCCTATTAGAGAAATATAGGAGATCAAAAGTATAGTTAAAGAGAAGTTGCAAATACACTCTCATGGATTCACATCGAGCCATAATGATCATTATTAAGGCAACATTCAAGGAATGAATAGATTCGCCACTCAATCTTGCTATTTTTGACAAGAATCTCACATCTCAAGGATTCATGCCTTGGAGCGGTTCTGAGAAAATATGTATGCGGGAAAATTAGCATTCAATGTCTATCCTGCACTGCATACAATTTGGGAGATTGAGATTTTAATAGAGTCCTAACCCTTCATCAAGATTTCAAAAGAATCAATTTGATGAAAGAAGGAAATAGGCCTTACTCGATCACATACAAGATTTCCTATGCTCTCTCAAATACCCATCATTCGAAGTATTCTTGAGAAAGGAATTTATTGAAGTCCCAAGAATCTTTGAGGACTTTGCCAGGTGGTAGTTCTACCGAGAAATCATTGAGTCTCCAACTATAAAGGAGATTGATATGATAATTCAAGATCAATCGAGTCTTCAATAAAAGTCGAAGTCTCGAGTTGAGCCGAGAATGATGTCTTTCAGCCAGACGAGAATGGTGAGTAGTAGCCATTGGGAAGAAAAGAGACCAAGTAATGATTCAACGCATCCCCGATGTTTTCAAAACAGCGAGGAGAGTTGAAATGTCGAAAGGTTGGCGAGAAGTTGAAGTAATATTCAACATCACTCAACAGGATAATATTTTTCCTTGTGATGTTCTATATTATCTCCAACAACCAATAGTTGGGATGTATCTAGGAAGCCTAAAGATAGGCAAAATTGAGCTTCTTGTCACACGGGAGTAGCGGGAAAATCCGAGAACAATTAATATTGGGAATTGATTTTCTCGAGGATCATAAACCTGGGAAAGATTACAAGAAAGAATGGAGTTCACGGTGGGTGATAAAAGATACGTAATCGGATGACCACTAGTCCATTCTCCATATACATTTCTATCGGAATGTTATATGCTAAATATAAAGCAGTATTTCGCCGCCTATATTGATTCAGGTGCCGACAAGCGAGAAATCATGATCGGAGGCGCGGGCAATACCCTATGGTACAAGGTGAAGACACCACCAATCTATTTCCATGATATAGGTGCGAGATGTTTTGCTAGGAAACAACTTCCTACAAACATTCAAGCGATTTACACAAGAGAACGAGACAAGAAGACTTATTTTCACAACCTTATGTGATCATAAGATCATTGTCCAGAGACTGCGGGAAGCATTTTACAGAAAAATGCCTATTAATTTTCGCAGCAAGCGTGGTGATGAAGTCAAACTCCGAAATCCAAAAATGGCAGATCGAAGGAAATTTGGTGAAGCTTTATTATCCTATAGACAATTCGGTTCTCGAAAGGATAAGAAGCTTTGGGATAATAACTTGTATTCATTCATAGTGCAAGGAGAAGAACGAGTTACTCCGGATGTTATTCTTGAATTGATGGTGAGCCTAATGGAGAATCCCACGAGTGTGGCGTAACCATTGAAGAACAAATATCACTCGAGGATATGAAGAAGAAAATCCAAAGGAATTATAATGAAGATCCTTTGGCATGGTGGGACAGGGAATGAGCTCAAAGCATCCTTAAAGGTTAAACCGGAAAGGAGTACGAGTTCGTAAGATTCAAACCAATCCTTATGAACCAGGAGGATCGTGAGGATATGCGAGAAAATACTTAAGGAATATCTTGACCTTAAGTTAATTTCAGGAGTTTCTCCATATAGTAGTCCAGGATTCTTAGTGAAACCATGGAGAAATCAAAAGAGGAAAGCAAGACTTGTTATTAATTACAAATGGATTAATAACATTTTGGAATTCAATGGATACTATATCCCAAGCAGAGAACATCCAAGTTAATCGTATCAAAGGTGCCAAGATATTCTCAAAATTCGATTGCAAGTCCGGATTCTACCAGATTAAGATGGAGGAAGAAAGTAAGAAGTTTCTGACTTTCTCTACACCACGGGGACACTATATTTGGAACGTGATGCCTACGGGATTGGCTAACGCACCTCAAATATATCAAAGAAAGATGGATAATCTCTTCAAAGATTATTTGGTTTCATGTTCGTATACATCGATGATATTCTTATCGCTTCAAAGAACATGAAGGAGCATCTCAAACATTTGGAAACATTCTCGGATGTTTGTCACAAGAAATGATTAATGCTTTTTAAAAGAAGGCGTGATCGCAACAAGAGAGATTGAATTTCTCGAAATTAAAATCGATGAATCGGGAATTATTCTACAAAGCCATGCGAGGAAAAGATACAGGGATTTCGGATACACTTTGAAAGACAAGAAGCGACTTGAGTTTTCTTAGAGTTGTTAATTTTTCTTTGGGATGTTCATTAACAATCGACATACTACAGGAAGGTGTTTAGCCCATTGCTTAAACAAGATGCGAGTTTTCAAATGGGAAGATGAACATCAAGAAGAATTAAACAACTTAAAGAAGTTTGTAAAAAGCTTCCAAAGCTTGCGATTCCCAAGACAGGGGATGAAGCGGTTCTTTACGGATGCCAGTGATGATTGGTGGGCAACATTCTTGCTAAAGTCACACGAAACGAAGAAGTGCCATACAAATATTGCGGTTTATTCACACCTAGTGAAGCAACCGGATGGCATATCAACGAGAAATAATTCTTTGCAATCGAAGAAAAGGCTTTTAAAAAATGACCTCTATTTTCTTGGCTAAAAAAGTTTACTTTAAAAATTGATAATTCAAGTGTCAAGGCTTTTACGAAAAACAAAATTGAATCAAAACCAAAGAAGGCTCGATTACTTAGATGGAAAGTGAATGTCAATATTATGATTATGATATTTGTTGGGAAATTTATTTTTAGATTTTGATGAATGCCATGTAAAACTTAGACTAGAAAGTTGGCACCCCATTTTCTTTATAATTTGCATTGTAATAGATAGGGCTGTTCGAGCTTGAGTTAAGTCGGCTATGCCTAAACATGCAAGAAGTCAATCAAGACTAGAATGAAGACTTATTTGTGATACTGTTGAGTATGGCAAGGATGACAAGACAGAACTCGATCGAGAAGTATCGGTGAGATCTGTGAAAAGTGTCATCAAGTCAACCCAAGATAGCCAAGTCTCAAATTGAAGTGACAGATGAGTCATCCAATGATTGGAAGCGACTCGAAGTCAATCTGGGGAAGTTAAAGAAGCTGATCAAGTCAAGACAATCGAAAAGGATTCGTTACTGAGAATTCAAGAAAATTACTTAAACAAGTAATACTTCTATCTTGTCTTTCTTAAAGTGCTCGATCCCGAAGCGTGCAAAAGGAATAAACAATGGGAAACACTTTTTGTGTCGAACTACGAAAAAGTGAAGGTTCATTCAATATGAGGAAATATCAATTTCAAGGATCGCAACAAGACAAGCCAGCGACCACAAGTGTCTTTTGAAAATTAGCCTATCTCTTCACGGGCGATTTTCAAAGGAACACTATAAAAGGTGAGAATCAATTTGAGAATGAGAGACAGAGGTTACCTTAACTACAAGTACTAAAAACATACAAGCTATCAATTGAGTCAGTAACCTACAAAATATTCTCAAATCATTCAAGCTTAATCCTCGGACCAAAACTTAGAAGGAAATCAATCCAACACTTACATGTGAAGGAAAGACGACTTAAATCAGTTGAAGAGGAAATATTTGAAGAATCAAAGGGGTCTACACTCCACGAGAGGATTGTAGAAAGGTCAAGGTCGAACAGTCTTAAAGTTCTTGGAGGGCTTCGTGATCAAATCCAAGAAACTTGAGCAAGTGAGTGTAGTAGCAAAGCTGCCACCGCTGTGAAGAAAGCTAGTCGGACGAGAAGCGGTGTGTGACCAAGGCATCTCCGGGCCCGAGTCCCAAAGGATCAAGTGTTTGTGTGATCAAGACTTGCATCCGGGTGATAACCACTTTGTACTCGATCAATACTTAGTGGATTCCTCCGGGAGTTGGAGAAGAGAGGATTAGAAGAATTGCCCCATCTTCGAACCTCTATAAAATTTATTGTGTCATTTAAATTTCAAGCACTTCAATTCTGCATATTATTTTATATTTTTGATAAATTTGCTACCCAATTGACTTTCAACAAAGTGCTAAAACCAAGTGTTAAAACAAACTTAAACCAAATTCAAGGGTGTTAAGTCTTCCTGAAAAACATATCACAGTTGAGTTAAGCTTTAGACTAAGCGGTGAGTTATTCTATCAACGGCTCGATCAGTGCATTGAGTGGCCAATTCTATTTGGTTAACTAACTTAGTCAGCATCCATCAAAGACTTATTTGTGAAGTATTAACTCGAACTATTTTAAAAGGACTAAATCGAAAAGTTGGTAAGGTTTATTCAACCCCCTTCTAAACCTTACACTCACACCTCTTGGGACCTACAAGTGGTAACAGAGCGGTTGGTTGATTGAGCCTTCTGTGACCAGTTCTTGAACTAGATCTCAAATCTTTCAAAACTTGCTTTAGCATTTGATCTTTCAAAACTCTTTTATTTAGCAAAGTGACTATCATGGAAGCAAATTTGACACGCATCCCTATGTTCACAATTGTGGAATTTGATGATTGGAAAAATTCGTATGCGTGCTCATCTATCGGCATTACGATGAAATGTGGATAGTAATAGAAGATGGGCCACTACAAATTTTAAAAGTGAACACAATCTGCAAAGGAGAGGCTGCTGCGGTGAAGGAGAAGATGATGTTGCTCCCGCACACCTATGGTTGAAAAACCCGAGCTAAATGGACAAATGATGATAGAAAAAGATACAACCTAAACAATGTGGCCAAGGACATCCTTTACAAAACTTTAGACAAAGCTATGTTCAACAAAGTCAAATCATGCAAGACGGCCAAAGAAATATGGGATACGCTAACCTTGATTTGTGAAGGCTCACGAAAGCGGATCAAGGAAAATAAGCTATATGTTCTTTGTACAAAAATTTGAAAACTTTAAAATGCTTGCAGGAGAAAACCTGGATCAACTGGATGCTCGATTCTGAAATTACAAATGAGTTATCTGCGCTTGGAGAAGAATATACGCAGAAGGGAATGTGTATGAAGATTCTAAGAAGTCTTCGGTGGGTGGGAAATGAAGGTCATGGCCCCGAGGCATTCCATGGACCTATCAAAAACATCCAACCATAAGCTATTCTCGGATCTCAAAGCCTATGAATTTGAACCGAAAAGGAAAGACCGGGAAGAGACAGTTGTGCCCAAAACGATTGCTCTAATAGTTAAGGATGGGAAAAGAGTCAAGGCAAAGAAGTCATCGATCAAGAGGAGATTGCCTTAATGGTTAAAAGATTTAACAAGTTCTTCAACAAGAATTACAAGAAAGGCAAAGGTGAATCCTCCGAAGACACTCACTCCGTCCAAGTCAAGGGGAAGATATGTTAGGAAATTTATTGTTTAGATTTTGATGAATGCCATGTAAAACTTAGAATAGGAAGTTGGCACCCCATTCTTGTTGTAAAATGCATTGTAATAAATAGTAATGGGTCAAGCTGAGTTAAGTAGCTACGCCCAAACATGCAAAAAGACAAGCTGGAAGACTCATTGCGAGGCAATTTGAGTATGGCAAAAGAAGAGTAGACGGGAACTCTATGAAGAAGCGGTGAGATACGGTGAGTGGAGTGTCGGTCAAGTCAACTCAAGAAAAGCCAAGTCTCAAGTTGAAGTGAGAAGAGTCATCCAATGATTGGAAGTCGACTCTAAGTCACCTGGGAAAGCAAGGAAATGCGGTCAAGTCGAGATAATCGAAAAGGTCCGTTGCAGTAAATCAAGAGAATTACCTAAACAAGTAATATCTCCATACTACCTTTCTCGAATTGCTCAGTCCCGAAGCGTGCAAAAGGAATAAACCAATGGGAAGCACTACACCGTGTCGAACTCGAAAAAGGTGAATAACAATTCATACGAGGAAATGGCAATTCCAAGTTGCAACAAGACAAGCCAACGACGCAAGTGACTTTCAAAAAATAAGCCTATCTCTTCAACGGGCGATTTTTGAAAGATCACTATAAAAGGCTGAGAAATGACTTTGAGAATAATAAGAAGAAGAACCAAGTAGACCAGAACCACAAACGTTCAAGCAATTATTAGAAAACCTGATATATTCTCAATCCTCAAGCCTACACTACGAAGAACATCAATCCAACACTCACTGTGAAGGAAAGATAACTTCAATCAGTTGAAGAGGAAAATCTTTGAAAAATCAAGGGGTCTACATTCCACGAAGGATTGTAGGAAGGTTCAAGGTCGAACCAAGTCTTAAGCTTTTGGAGGGCTTCGTGATCAAATCCAAAGAGATTGAGCAAGTGGGCTGTAGTAGCAAGACAAACCGCCCTGTGAAGAAGGCCGAGTGGTACGAGAAGCCGGTGAGTGATCAAGGCGTCTCGGATCGAGTCCCAAAGGATCAAGTCATTTGTGTGATCAAGACTTGTATATGGATTACCACTTTGTATCTTGATCAATACCTAGTGGATTCCTCCGGGGAGTTGGAGAAGAGAGGAGTAGAAGAATTACCCCATCTTGAACCTCTATAAAAATCTTATCGTGTCATTTACATTTCAAAGACTTTAATTCCTGCATCTTAATTGTTTAAATCTGTGATAAATTTGCTATCCACTTGATAATTTCTAAGTACTAAACCAAGCACTAAATCCTTGTTTAACCAAACTTAAGGGTGTTAAGTCTTCGCTGAAAACAAACCACAGTTGAGTTAATTTAGACCCAACAATTTGAGTTACTCCATCAACAAATTTCGTTGAGTCTCATTTGAGAGGCTAACTCTCTTGATCAACTAAATTGGTTTTGTCCACCTAGACACAAATTGTGTAGTATCAACTCGAATATTTAAAAGGATTAAATTGAAAATTTGGTAAGGTTTATTCAACCCCTCCCCTTCTAAACCTTACACTTACACCCTTGGGACCTACAAGAGGTATCGAGCGGTTGGTTCATTGAGCCTTCCGCATGCCCAGTTCTTGAACTAGATCTCCAAACTTTTCAAAGTCCGCTTTAGTACTTAAACTTGCAAAACTCTTTTTATCATTAAAATTTATTATCATGGAAGCAAATTTGACACGCATCCCTATGTTCACTATTGAAGAATTTGATAATTGGAAAATTCGTATGCGAGCTCATCTATCAAAGCATTGCATGATGAGATGTGGATAGTGATAGAGGATGGGGGCTCGCAAATTTTAAAGGTGAACACAATTGTAAGAAGAGCTGCAGATTGAAGGAGAAGAGAATGTTGCTCCCGAGAATAGTCATGGTTGAAAAAACCAAGAACTCGAATGGACAAATGATGACAGAAAAAAGATACAACCTGGACAATGTAGCCAAGGACATCCTTTACAAAACATTGGACAAAGCCATGTTCAATAAAGTCAAATCATGCAAAACGGCTAAAGAAATTTGGGACAAGCTAACATTGATTTGTGAAGGCTGAGCAAATCAAAGAAAACAAATTATCGGTGGTCGTACAGAAATTTGAGAACTTCAAAATGATCTCAGGAGAAAACCTAGATCAACCGGATGCTCGGTTCACGTAAATCACCAATGAGCTATCTCAGACTTGGAAAGGAATATACATGAAGAAATGTGTATGAAGATCCTAAAAAGTCTTCGGTGAATGGGAAATGAAGGTCATGGCACCGAGACATTCCATGGACCTATCAAAGACATCCAATCATGAATTATTCTCGATCTCAAAGCCTACGAGTTTGGTGAGAAGAAAAGACGAGGAAGAGACAAGTGTACCCAAACATTTTGCTCTAATTGTTAAAGATGGGAAGAGAGCCGAGGTCAAAGAAGTCATTGATCCGGAAGAAATAGCACGATGGTTAAAAGGTTCAACAAGTTCTTCAATAAGAACTACAAGAGAGGAAAGGGCGAATCTTCCGGAAGACACTCGGCTCCTCCAAGTCAAGGGAAGATAGGCCAACCAAGAGAACAGATCATCAACAAGTGAATATCAAAGGGTGACAATCCAAGAATGGAAAGAGCCGATCAAAAGGTTGAATATCTATCTTTGAATCAGTAGACAACCAGGGCACTATGCCATTGATTGCCCATTTCTGTAGTCAACAAATACGGGGAATGAAGAAGAAAGAAAGGTCTTGAGAGAAAGAAGACAAGAAAAGAAAAAGGCAATGTTGGCTCACAGATCTTTGAAACAACCAAGTCAAGAGAGGCGGTGATCCGAGCGGTGAAGCCGACTACTCAAGTGACTCGAAGAAGAAGCCCTGATCATTTAATGGCCAAGGAACAAGATCAACGACCAAGAAGATGAGGTACACTCCAACGCATCAAACTCGACTCTAGTGATAGTGGTGACACACATACTTCATCACCCACTGATCTTTATGACTCATTAGGCAAAATTATGAAAGATTTTGAACACATTAAATCCTCACACACACTATTAAATGAGGAAAATGACTACTCAAGAGCAAAACTCAAAGTCGACTAAGGAGCCGAGTACTCTAAGTCAAATAGCCGATGAGAATGAAAGTTTAAAAAGGTGAAATGGCTAAGTTAATAGCGAGAAATAGTTGCCATAGAAAAGAGGGAGAATGACCTCAAAAATGTTATTGCCTCATTCACTAAGGCATCTAAATCATTAGATGATCTTATTATGAGTCAAAGAGAATGTGGAGACAAGACAGCTTAGGATTTAACTCCTCCGTGATATGTCAAACTTCAAGAGTAATTTTGGAAAAAGGATCTTCAAGCAATGAAGAGTCTAAAAATCCAAAACTCTAAATGTTGCACACACATTCACTCCAAAGCACAATTACAAGCAAACGGCCTTGGTTATAAAGGAAAAGGAAAACAACCAGTTGAGTGCTTATTTGAAAGGACAAGCGAGAAGAGATTCACCGAGTTCCTCAAAGCAAACTCCAAACAGAAAATACTCAGTAAAGAAGAAGCGAGCTACCAAAAACCCCAGAAAATCCATAAGAGAAATACATATGATGGGAATGGTAGAAAATATCCAAGCCAAGCCGATTGGAATAATGTAAACTATCGCATAGACTTATGGAATATAAGCCCAAATGGCAAAGGCCTAGAACTCAAGCAAAGGCCATTCCAAAAGTATAAGAGCTTTCATCAACAGACACATATGCACCTAGGCACTACACTCGGACACACCACAATTACCCAAAGAAGCGATTGCTAAAACTTATACACAAGCATACGACAAAAGAGACAAAAGTATGAACCTAAAATCCCCAAGCAATTTGCCAGGATTAATTATGATTATGGCGATAGATGGCAACCCCTTAGAGTCAAATCATTTGGCTATAAGTTGGTTGGATCATCTTACAATTCTAACCCCTCGGGACCTGGACAAATATGGGTACCTAAAACTTAATTTCCTTGATTGCGGGTTCAAGGAGCAGTGAGTGCCAAGAAACCTGGTACATGGACGGTGGTCATTCCGGACACATGACACAGAAACAAGAAAAATCTGTCAAAATTCAAAGAAGTTAAAGGAGCAAAAGTCATATTTGGAGGAAATGATGCTCGAGGTAAAATAAGAGGCATTGGATCCATAAAGAGAATGCATTAGAAATCACAGATGTTGCATATGTTGAAGGACTCAACTTCAACTTGTTAAGCATCACCAACTCTGTGACAAGGGCTATAATGTTGGATTCAACATGGGTATATGCCAAATCAAGGATCTTGAATCGAATGAAGTTGTGTTGCAAGGATGCGGACAAAAGAACATGTATGTAGTAGATTGGTCAACCGCTACACACAAAGACTGTCTATTAGCAAAGAGCACGGTGAATCAAGTTCGTGGCACAAAAGCCGAGTCACCCGAATTTCAAAACGATTAACAAACTTGCGAGTAGTCTTGTGGAAGGACTTCCGGATTTCGATATACAAGAAGGAGAGTATATGTGATGCATGTCGGAAGGGAAAACAAATCAAATCTTCATTCAAAGAAAAGACATGTTCATCTTCAACAAGAATATTGCATCTGCTACATATGGATCTATTTGGCCCAAATGGAACCGGCCAAAGATAAGTGGAAAGAAATACACCTTGGTGGTAGTAGATGACTACTCAAGATATACATGGACAATATTCATGTGTAAGAAGAAAGAAACTACAGAAACTACCACACGGTGATGAAAAGGATTCAAAACGAGAAGAGCAAACCATTATCAAAATAAGATCGAGAGAGGAACCGAGTTTGTCAATGGAATAATAACTCAAGTATTGTATTGAAAATGGTATTGGTCATGAACTATCGGCAGCAAGGACTCCACAACAGAATGGAGTTGCGAAAGAAGGAACAAAACTCTCAAAGAAGAAGAAGGACCATGTTAGTCAAGCGGGGTTACCAAAAAGATTTTGGGGTCAAGCAATCAACACGACTTGCTACACTCAAAACAGATGTATGATAAGCAGACGGTGACAAAGACTCCCTATGAGATTTGGACTGGAAGAAAACCAAATGTTGCATATTTGAGAATATTTGGATGTAAATGCTTCATCCACAACAATGGCAAAGACAATCTAAAGGCTTTCGATGCTAAAGCGATGAAGGTATCTTCTTGGGATACTCGGTGAAAGCAAAGCCTCTGAGTACTCAACAAAAGGACTATGGTTGCGAGAAGAATCCATTCATGTGGTATTCGATGAGCAAAATATAAATGGAGAAGACATTGAAGAGTCAATCGATAAGTGAATCATCCAACCATACGAGAAGAGTCCCTATCTTTCAAGTCAAGTGGAATTATAAATTGAGGAAGAAGATGAGATAGCTGAATCTCAAAAAAATTTGGAAAATTTGCAGCTAAGTGATTACGAGAGAGCCGATCAAAGAACACGGTATGCAAGACGATCGAATCCAGCTAACTTACTCCAACCTCGATGTAAGATGGCCGAGAGACCATCCACGTAACTTGTCATTGGAGATATAAGAGAAGGTGTCAAAACAAGATCCGAGAACTCAACAAGAAGCTATGTTCACATGCTTTATCTCGCAAATAGAGCCCAAAGACGTGTTACAAGCATTGGATGACACGCATTGGATTCAAGCTATGCAAGAAGAGTCAATCGGTTTGAAAGAAATAAAGTATGGGAATTAGTTCAAAGACCCACGCATCAAAACGTTATTGGTACTAAATGGGTTTTGAAACAAGATGAACGAGGAAGGTTACTGGTGGTAAGAAACAAAGCAAGACTAGTAGCCAAAGGATATTGCCAAGAAGAAGGAATAGATTTTGATGAAACATTTGCTCTGTAGCAAGATTGGAAGCTATAAGGATGTTTCTTGCCTATGCGCACTCACAAGAATTTCATTGTATATCGAGATGGATGTAAAAGTGCATTCCTAAATGGTTTATTGGAAGAAGAAGTGTATGTTGAACAACCTCCAGGATTTGAGAGAAGACTCTTGGAGATAAGGTATACAAACTCAAGAAAGCCTTGTATGGATTGAAACAAGCACCCAGAGCATGGTATGATACTTTGTCACAATTCCTAACCGAAAATGGATTCACAAAAGGAAAAGTAGATAGAACACTTTTAGTAATTCAAGACAAAAAATAGTATCTTTGCTTGTTCAAATATATGTGGATGACATCATTTTTGGATCCACAAACAAAGAGCTATGTGAAAAATTTTCAAACCTCATGCAAAGTAAATTTGAAATGAGCATGATGGGAGAGCTAACATTCTTCCTGGACTCCAAGTGAAACAAGCGAAGGATGGAACCTTCATAAGTCAAACAAAATACACGGAGACTTAATGAAGAAATTTGGTATGGAGGAGAAGTCTTACGTGAAAATACCAATGAATGCATCGATCAAAATGGACATGGATGCGGATGGCAAACATGTAGATCAAACAAGATACTGAGCACTTATTGGATCATCGCTTTATCTTACAAAGCAAGTAGGCGGACATCACATTTCTTTGTAGGTGTATGTGCAAGATTTCAATCTGCTCCAAAAGAGAGCCATATGATAGCAAATGCTAAGAGAATATTGAGATACTTGAAAGGAAGTCAAGAAGTTGGCTTATGGTATCCAAAGGAAGGTGGATTCAAGCTAATTGGCTATTCGGACTCGACTATCTTTGGATGCGAGTTGACAGAAGAGCACCTCGTGCACATGTCAAATGCTAGGAAACAGTGATTTCCTGGTTTAGCAAGAACCAAAATTCAACACCCACCTCTACACCGGTGCGAGAATACATATAGTGCGGGCAACCTGTTGTGCCCAAGTCCTATGGATGAGACAACAAACTAGAGACTATGAAGTTGAAGAAAAAGAGATTCCAATCATGTGTGATAACACAAGTGCAATTGCAATCACTCAAAATCCCGTGTTGCACTCAAGAAAAAGCATATCGATGTCGGATATCACTTCATAAGAGATCATGTTGAAAAGAAGGACATCATCGTGGAATATATCTCAACCGATAAACAATTGGCCGACATCTTCACAAAACCATTATGTGAGTCAAGATTTGAAGAACTCAAGCATGAGTTAGGGTTAATTGAGTGAGTTAACATTGAGAAGACTCAGAGAAAAGAAATGGAATACAAAAAGGAAAAGAGTGAACTAACAAATCAATTAAGTAAATCACCAGTTGTATTGGAAAGACAACTATACCAAGTCATTTGTTATTTGAGTCACTAAGAGAACTCGTGAGAAGAGGAGTTAAATCGGCTAAGGGATAAGCCGAGTCACTTATGAGCAAAGTGACAAAAACGCAGATCGTTTTTTTTTGGCGGGAATGTTTTTAAGAATGACGTCAAGATAATGATGATGTGTACGAGACATAAAGCCGCACACCAAGCTTATGATTGGATATAAATCGCCACATTAAATACGAGACATTAAATGCTAAACAGGCGTGCAAAATCTAAACCATTGATTTTGATCACATTTCAAAACCACCCGCACGCCCTTTTATAAACCATACTTAAACCATTTTCGCCCGTTTTTCTCACACACTACCAAAACTGTTCATTTCTCTCTCTCGGAAGCAAAGGCAAAAATTCTCTCAAAACCCTATCTATCTTCAAATCAATCTCTAAGTTTTCTTCGATAAAATCTGAAAAATGGCACCAACCTATGATTTTATCAAGTTAGGAAAGCAAATCCACACCGGTTCTACCGTGGATTTCGAGGGCATGGTCAAACAGGGGTCCAATGACGCCTCATAAAGAAAATAATCGAAAATACTCCAAACGACCGGGCTGAAATCGTTTGACGATGGAATATTCGATGACCTATGTGGAGGAGGTCGCACAATTCTATGTGAACGTTGAGATTCACGATGAAGGAATAAAGTCATCTGTTCATGGAAAGGAGTTCACCATCTCGCCAAGGATTTCACTACCGACGGAAGGAGCATCGAAATCAACGGCCGATGTAAACATGGTCGCCGCTTGGAAGGAAGTAGCCAAGCCCGACTATCTTTGATAAAATAGTTTACACAAAGCAAACAAGAGGTTTCTTGAAGGAGGATTATCACAAGTGTTGGACATAGTTGCCAAATGTATTGACATCAAATTTTGACTTTGACCAATCTGTCAAAGGCAAAGTTGATCGTAATGGCGGCAATCATTGAAGAAAGGAAAATAAATCAATTTGAGTTTGTCTACGCAGACTATGCCGTAATGTAGGGAACAAATCCTTCAAGGAAGATGGCACATTTGGAGGATCCTAGGATATGGCCCGGTGATTGGCGGATGATGGAGGTGAAAGAGTCCCTCTTGACATGGAAAGGAAAGCGTTCCATGTTAACAAGAGGATGTTCAGATCAAACCTCTCCGGCGCACTGTAAGAGAGCCTAAGCCAAGAGAGTCGACACAAGTGAGGGGGAATCGGTGACCCTGAAGATACGATTGTTTCCTCTCCACCAAAGAAAAAGTTGCCCCCGCTAAGAAGAAGAATGTCGCTCCGCAGCAAAGAAAGTCAAACAAACTCTTCCGCCGCAGCAGTCAGTCACCCCCGCAGCCGTGTCTCCCGCCCAAAGAAGAGCCGGTCGAGAAGGACTCTCAAATACCTTCTCCGATCGTCAAAAGAGGAGAAGCGATAAGCCAAGACGGCCGGCTCCTCGAGAAGAAAATACTAGCACCGCCCCCCCGCCGCCAAGACTAAGAAAGCGAGTCTACGAACGTAAATCCCTCGGTACAAACTAGGAGACGAAGAAGAATCATCAAGCACTCCGAGCTTGAGAAACCGGCCGAGTCGTCACTCACCGAGCAGACGGAGAGACTACTGAGAAGTAGAGTCCCCAGGATGTAATTGATGAAACAGCTAAGTCTGCTAAAGCGATCAGCAGAGGCAACCTGAAGAAATAGATGTAGTCCGCGGTGAGACACAAGAAGAAGGCGAGAGTCGATAGTGATGTGATGATCCTATCCCCACTTTACCCGGACATCCAAAATCGTCTGCGAGAGTGGAGGAAGTGGAAATTGAGTCGATCAAGGGCAGTTCCAACGGCCTGAATTTATAGAAGAAGAAGAAGAGGAACTCATTTGAACTTCCTTGGAGTGACCACCGTGGTCCAAGCACTCGGATGAAGAAAATCGCACGAGATATCTTTGATCTTCAAGGACAAGGAGAAGGAAAGACAGCGAGAGGAAGCCGAGGACGTGAGAAGGCCAAGATCGCCCTATCACCGCACCACGTAACACACACATCATCTCCTTGATGTCTTATCCGGCTTGATGATGAGGATCCGCACTGTTGTCGCCACGAGAAGAGTTGCAAATGCAGAAGCATTGCACGAATCCGAGAATCCTTCACGAGCAAAGATTGATGGAGGGACCAGGAGAGTCCTCGAACACGGTGAAATTGATCCAATGGGAGTGGTTCAAACAAATCGCCATTGTTGTTATTCTTTGCCACCACTTCCTGACTCACTCGGAAGAAAGCAATAAAAGGCTGGCGATGGCGGGATAGTGGGGACCCCGATCGAGCCAACCCCTATTGAAGGTGTCTTACCACCGCCCCAATGGTGAACACTCAATAGAAACAGGGAGTCCGGAGACGAGTGACCCCATTCCAAGTCACTCACCGGGTGCGCACCGAGGGGGAAACTCCCTCCACCGCAAAGCAAGGTCGGAGAATGTTGCGAGATGACTCAACAACGAATCCAGGAGGCGAAGTGGAGAAAGTACAACCACCAAACGAACAGCAAGTTGCCATCAATGAAGCTCGAGATAGTTGAGACTGTCTCGGTGAGGTGCCAACCGCTCTGAAGGCTAATGACGCGCCGATGCGTCGAGGCACATGAAGGAACAGCCACGGGAGTTAACACTGCAGGCGGTGAAAGTGCAATCCATGGGGTTGAGACTCCAATGGATGCCACCACGAGAAGACCCTAAGACAGTGACACTGTCGAAAGGGAGGTCCAAGGCCTCGGCTGCAATCGAGACTGCGGGGAGGTAATGAAGGCCCACGGGAGGTTGAGACTTCCGGGGTAAAGACATCAAGTAGAGAACATCCCTCCCTCTATCATCGACCCATCCGAAAAGGAGATAAGCGCGCTTCATGATTCCCAGGATAATCGATGTAACCTTCTCGGGATCATAAAGGCGACGAAAAGCCGAGTCATCCCCCGTGACAGATCCAAAAGACTCATTGCGGATGTTCCAAGCACGAGCAAGTCTCGATCCCAAGACTACTCGTCAAACCTTTAATTTTGATGATGAGCCACCAATGGAAATCTCATCATCATCCGATGACGCCTCGATAAGGCCGAGATCGACCCACTCAATTGGAGAAACCAATCGAGACCAACGAAGCCGCCGAGACAGTGAGGCTCAGCAAAGTCGGGTCCACTTCACAATGAGACCCACTGAAAAAAAGAGTCCATCGCGCGAGCTCCCCAAGTCTGCAGCAGGTTCGACTCAAAAAGGAACTTCACGCGCACCTCTCATCATTGAACAAATCCTGTTGGGCGTGATGATTCCTTTGTAGAATCATTTCCTTTCTCCTTAGAGGTACCCGACCTCCATGAAGAGTCGAGAACGAGCTCGCACGCCCACGCACCAGCCTCCCGTCATTTCGTCAGTACTATCGTTCGGTGATTATGACTTTGACGCGCATGGCCATCACCGCAATGAAGAATCACCAAGTCCGCGAAGTGTTCAAGGCATTATTTTTGAAATTGAACGGATGGAGAGGCATCGTGCCTCTATGGACATGCGGATCAACAACAGAGATGCCAACTACTCAGCGACTTGAGAAGCATAACAATGGGGATCGAGAATGGTGGCAACAAAGAAGCAAACAATGCGTGTGGAACAAGTTAGATACTTCAAGACATTGTTCAACAAGTCGCTGGTATGGAGAGCCGAGAATGCCGATGCAAAAACAAAGTTGAGAGAACACATTGAGCACATGCATGAAGCTCACACTGCCGAGATAAAGTCGCTGCGTGAGCAAAATAAGAGTGATCTATAGCGTCCTGGAAGAAAATATGGACAGAAAATTGATCTTCTCATGGCCGAGATGAAGCTAATTTCAGCAGAGTCCAACGCTACTCGATCCGATTTCGTCCGCATACTCCGCAGCCAGACTCAAGACAGAACTCGACTATCGCCAGCTCGACTTCCGCTTGCACAAGATGTTTCCAGGCGTTCCTCTCTCCTTTGATGATGCCAAAAAGGGGAAGAGGAATACCTTAAAGCATGAAGAGATCTGAAGCGAAAAAGAGGATGCAATCTGCGAAGGGAAAGACAAGTGAGGAAGTCATGAAACAAAAGAAAGGAAAATCTGTTGAGGGGGAAGGATCGAAAGATGTGACCTTGATGATTGCACAAACCCCAACAAGGTATTGTCACGGTGATATTATCGCCAAACAAACTCAATGACTCCGCCACTCCAACACTGCTATATCTATGGTGAAAAGAGAAAAACAATTGAAGCGGGGATGGAGGAAGTGGAAGGAAGAATGGATGCCCGAGTTATGAACATCTTGAAACAACATGCAGCATTCCAAAGAGAGCGAGACACTTATGCCATCTCGGATGTCGGGGACAGAGCCGCGTCGTTGATGAATTTAAAACACTCGCATCCGAAGGATACTTTGCAAATATGTCTATGGCTCAAGCTTGGGACTTATCTTGGGAAAAGTGGTCTCACGTTATGTGAAGAAGGCCGACAGCAACAGACTCACGGCGATCACTCTGCTGGTCACTGAAAGAAGAAGACCCAAGTACAATACACGCCCGCAGAGGTAGAGGAAGAAGCGATGGTGGAGGAAGAGGTTTGGACCAGGCCTCGCCCAAAAAAACATTGAATACGTAGATCCAGGCAAGAAAGGAGGGATCTTTGGGCCGGGTCTTGACCAAGTAGCAAATTTGCAAGTGGCTAAAAGTAATCCGAGTATGCGAAAAAGAATAGAAGAAGAAAACAAGAGACAAACTCAGCTATGGGAGGAAAGACAAGAAAGATTAAGAAGAGATGAAGCCGCCGAAGGAAGGCATATGAAAAGAAGAAGAAAAGCGGTGACGGCGAGAAAAAGAGAAGAAGAGCGAGAAGATCTTGAACAAGATGAAAGAAGGAGACAACGAAGGAGATGAAGTGTTGTTGTTCACCCCTTCATGTATTTTATGATGTAAATACATACTATGTAAGTTTTTACGCAATAAAGCTATAAATTCTTTATTTTACGTGTAGACAAATGTTTGCTCGATACACCTTGTGATTGTGTAAAAGAACAAGAATGTTATGATCAATAAAAAGATTGATTCTACGCATACATTCTATGTGAATACACTATCTGTATGTATCTTTGCTATTTGCATTTTTGAATGGTTTAAGTTTTGGCATCATCAAAAGGGGGAAATTGTTAGGAAATTTATTGTTTAGATTTTGATGAATGCCATGTAAAACTTAGAATAGGAAGTTGGCACCCCATTCTTGTTGTAAAATGCATTGTAATAAATAGAAATTGGTCAAGCCGAGTTAAGTCGGCCCCTACGCCCAAACATGCAAAAAGACAATCGGAAGACTCATTGCGAGACAATTTGAGTATGGCAAAGAAGAGTAGACGGAACTCTATGAAGAAGCGGTGAGATACGGTGAGTGGAGTGTCGGTCAAGTCAACTCAAGAAAAGCCAAGTCTCAAGTTGAAGTGAGAAGAGTCATCCATGATTGGAAGTCGACTCTAAGTCACCGGGGAAAGCAAGGAAATGCGGTCAAATCGAGATAATCGAAAAAGATCATTAAATCAAGAGAATTACCTAAACAAGTAATATCTCCATACTACCTTTCTCGAAGTGCTCGGTCCCGAAGCGTGCAAAAGGAATAAACCAATGGGAAGCACTACACCGTGTCGAACTCGAAAAGGTGAATAACAATTCATACGAGGAAATGGCAATTCCAAGGATTGCAACAAGACAAGCCCAACGAGTCGCAAGTGACTTTCAAAAAATAAGCCTATCTCTTCAACAGGTGATTTTTGAAAGATCACTATAAAAGGTGAGAAATGACTTTGAGAATAATAAGAAGAAGAACCAAGTAGACTAGAACCACAAACGTTCAAGCAATTATTAGAAAACCCGATATATTCTCAATCCTCAAGACTACACTACGAAGAACATCAATCCAACACTCACTGTGAAGGAAAGATAACTTCAATCGGTTGAAGAGGAAAATCTTGAAAAATCAAGGGGTCTACATTCCACGAAGGATTGTAGGAAGGTTCAAGGTCGAACCAAGTCTTAAGCTTTTGGAGGGCTTCGTGATCAAATCCAAAGAGCTTGAGCAAGTGGTGTAGTAGCAAAGCATAGTTTGCCCGCGTGAAGAAGTTGAGTGGTACGAGAAGCGGTGAGTGATCAAGGCGTCTCGCATCGAGTCCCAAAAGATCAAGTCACATTTTGTGTGATCAAGACTTGTATCCGGGATGTTACCACTTTGTATCCGATCAATACCTAGTGGATTCCTCCGGGAGTTGGAGAAGAGAGGAGTAGAAGAATTACCCCATCTTGAACCTCTATAAAAATCTTATCGTGTCATTTACATTTCAAAGACTTTAATTCCTGCATCTTAATTGTTTAAATCTTTGATAAATTTGCTACCCACTTGATAATTTCTAAGTACTAAACCAAGCACTAAATCCTTGTTTAACCAAACTTAAGGGTGTTAAGTCTTCCAATGAAAACAAACCACAGTTGAGTTAATTTAGACCCAACGGTGAGTTACTCCATCAATGACTCGGTTGAGTCCATTTGAGAGGCTAACTCTCTTGATCAACTAAATTGGTTGTCCACCCAGGACACAAATTGTGTAGTATCAACTCGAATATTTAAAAGGACTAAATTGAAAATTTGGTAAGGTTTATTCAACCCCCTTCTAAACCTTACACTTACACCCCTTGGGACCTACAAGATAGGACACCCAAGAGAGCGAGCATCAAAAGGTCGAGTACCGGTAGAGCCGGCAATCCGAGAATGGAAGAGATTTGAACAAAAAGTTGAGAGTCTATCTTTGAACTATGAGCAGCAACCAGTCACTATGCCATTGATTGCCCATATCCTGTAGTCGACAAATACAGAATGAAGAGAAAAGAAGAGTCTTGAGAAAGAAGACAAGAAAAGAAAAAGGCAATGTTGGCTGCAGAGCTCACGAGACATGCAAATCAAAAGACACACAGACTCGGAGAGTAGTGAGGCCGACTACTCAAGTGACTCTGAAAAAGAAGCCTTGATATGTTTAATGGCCAAAGAACAAGACCAACCCGACCAAGAAGATGAGGTACACTCTAACTCATCTCACTCGCACACTAGTGATAGTGATTGTGGCACACACACTTCATCACCCACTAATCTTTATGATTCATTAGGCAAAATGATGAAAGACTTTGGGCACATTAAATCCTCGCACACACTTTGCTAAATGAGGAAAACGGCGCTTTCAAAAGCCAAAACTCACAGTGGCTAAGGAGCCGAGTACTACGAGTCACATAGTGATGAGAATAAAGAAATAAAAGGTGAAAATGCTAAGTTAATAAAGCAGAGATAGTCGCTATAGAGAAGAGGGAAAATGACCTCAAAGATGTGATTGCCTTATTCACTAAGGCATCTAAATCCTTGGATGATCTTATTATGAGCAAAGAGAATGTGGAGATAAGACAAAGGCTTAGGATTTAATTCCTCTATGCTAAGTCAAGCTCCCAAAGTGATTTTGGAAAAAGGATCTTCAAGCAATGAAGCATCTCAAAATCCAAAACTCCAAATGGTGCACACACATTCATTCCAAAGCACAATCACAACCAAACTGGCCTTGGTTATAAAGGAAAAGGAAAAAGCCGAGTTGAGTATGCTAAGAGGGCAGTGAGAAGAAATCCGGCCGAGTTCCTCAAGCAAATTCCAAACAGAAATACTCGTGAAGAAGAAACAGAGCTACCAAAAACCCTAGAAGTTCTATAAAAGGAACACATATGATGGGAATGGTAGAAACTACCCAAGCCAAGCGATTGGTACAATGTGAAAAATCAACAATAATCTATGGAATACATGCCTAGATGGCAGAGGCCTAGAACTCGGCCAGAGGCCATTCCAAAGGAGAAGAGCTATCTTGATGCACGTATGCACCCAAGCACACTACACACGAGGTATCACAACTACCCAAGGAAGGTAATTGCTAAAACACACACACAAGCATACGACAAAAGAGAGCGTTGTATGAACCCAAAACCCCAAGCAATTTGCCAAAGTAAATTATGATTATGGCACGAGATAGATGGCAACCCCTTAGAGTCAAATCATTTGGCTATAGGTTGGTTGGATCATCTTACAACACTAACCCCTCAGGACCCGCAGGACAAGTATGGGTACTTAAAAACTAAATTTCTTGATTGCGAGTTCAAGGAACAGTGAGTGCCAAGGAACCTAGTACATGGATAGTGGTTGTTCCGGACACATGACAGAAACAGGAAAAATCTATCAAGACTCGAGGAGATTAGGGGTGCAAAAGTTATATTTGGAGGGAATGGAGCTCCGGGGGGATATAAGAGGATTGGATCCATCAAGAAAGAACAAAAGGAAGCCGAGTAACACCAAACAAAAGAACATGTACGTGGTGAATTGGTCAACCGCGTACAAGGATGCGAACAAAAGAACATGTACGTGGTGAATTGGTCAACCGCAACACCAAACACTTGTCCGCTAGCAAAGAGTGCGGTGAATCAAGTTGGTTGTGGCACAGGAAGTCGAGTCACCCGAATTTCAAAACAATTAACAAACTTGCAAGGAGTAATCTTGTAGAAGGACTTCCGGACTCGATTATACAAGAAAGAGAGTGTGTGTGATGCATGCCGGATGGGAAGCGCGATCAAATCATCGTTTAAGGAAAAGACATGTCCATCTTCAACAAGAATATTGCACCTATTACATATGGACCTATTTGGTCAGTTGAACCAACTAGCATAAGTGGGAAGAAATACACCTTGTCAAACCTTGCGGAAGATATACATGGACAATTTTCATGTGTAAGAAGAAAGAAACCTTGCGAGAAGATACCACGGTGATGAAGAGAATTCAAAATGAGAAGAGTCGGACCATCATTAAAATAAGATCGTCGAGAGAGGACCGAGTTTGTCAATGGAATAATAACTTCGATTGTGTTGAAAATGATATTGCTCATGAACTATCTGCAGCAAGAACTCCACAGTGAACGGAGTTGCGAAAGAAGAGAAACAGAACTCTCAAAGAAGCAACAAGGACCATGTTAGTTGACGGGGGCTACCCAAAAGATTTTGGGTCAAGCAATAAACACAACATGTTATACTCAAAATAGATGCGTGATCAATAGACGGTGACAAAAACTCCATATGAGATTTGGACAGGAGAAATCCAAATGTTGCATATTTTAGAATATTTGGATGCAAATGCTTCATCCATAATAATGGCAAAGACAACTTAAAGGCTTTTGATGCCAAAGGCGATGAAGGTATCTTCTTGGGATACTTAGGTGAAAGTAAAGCCTATAGAGTGCTGCAAAAAGACTATGGTAACAAAAGAGTCCATCCATGTGGTGTTTGATGAACCCAAGGTAAATGAAGAAGACATTGAAGAGTTAGGCGACAAGCTGAATCAACCAACCATGCGAAGAGTCCCTATGTTGAAGTGGAAGTGGAGCAATTAACCAAGATGAAGAAGAGGTATTTGAATCTCAAAGACAATTTGGACAATCTGCACTAAGTGACAATGAAAGAGCTGCTCAAGACAACACAGATTTCAAGATCGAATCCGGCTAACTTACTCAACCTCGATGTAAGATGGCCGAGGACCATCCACCGGACCTAATCATTGGAGATGTAAGAGAAGGTGTAAGAACCATATCCGAGCTCAACAAGAAGCTATGTTCACTTGTTTTATCTCTCAAATAGAACCAAAAGATGTGTCACAAGCATTGGATGACACACATTGGATTCAAGCCATGCAAGAAGAGTCAATCGGTTTGAAAGGAACAAGGAATGGGAATTGGTTCAAAGACCAACTCATCAAAATGTTATTGGTACAAAATGGGTTTTGAGATCAAAATGAATGAAGAAGGTTACGTGGTAAGAAACAAGGCAAGATTGGTAGCCAAAGGGTATTGCAAGAAGAAGGAATAGATTTTGATGAAACTTTTGCCCTGTTGCAAGACTAGAAGCAATAAGGATGTTTCTTGCCTATCTTGCACACAAGAACTTCATTGTATATCAAATGGATGTAAAAGGTGCATTCTTGAATGGATTATTGGAAGAAGAAGTATATGTTGAACAACCTCCGGATTTGAGCGAGAAGATTCTCGGAGATAAAGTGTACAAGCTCAAGAAAGCTCTATATGGATTGAATCAGGCACCAAGAGCATGGTAGGATACATTATCACAATTCCGACTAAGAATGGATTCACAAAGGGCAAAGTAGATAGAACACTCTTGAGAATTCAAGATGGGAAGAGTATACCGATTGTTCAAATATATGTGGATGACATCATCTTTGGATCCACAAACAAAGAGTCTGTGTGACAAATTCTCAAACCTCATGCAAGGCAAATTTGAGATGAGCATGATGGGAGATTTGACATTCTTCCTAGGACTCAAGTAAAACAGCTAAAGGATGGAACCTTCATAAGTCGACGAAGTACACCAGGAGAATTAATGAAGAAATTTGGTATGGAAGAGAAGTCTTCTCGTGAAAATACCAATGAATACATCGATCAAAATAGATATGGATGCAGATGGCAAGCACATGGATCAAACAAGATACTGAGCACTCATTGGATTCTTGCTCTATCTCACAGCAAGTAGAGCGATATCACCTTTGTTGTAGGTGTATGTGCAAGATTTCAATCTGCTCCTAAAAGAAAGCCACATGACTGCAAAAATTTTTGAAGAGAATATTGAGATATTTAAAGGAAGCAAGAAGTTGGCTTATGGTATTCAAAGGAAGGTGGATTCAAGCTAATTGGTTATTGATTCGACTATGTTGGATGTAGAGTTGATGAAAAGTACTTCGTGTACATGTCAAATGCTTGGAAATAGGTTAATTTCTGGTTCAAAAGAAAGCAAAACTTAATAGCCACCTCCACATGGTGGCAGAATACATAGTCTGCGGGCGGATGTTGTGCCCAAGTCTTATGGATGAGACAAAGAAATTGAGAGACTATGAAGTTGAAGAAAAGGAAATTCCAATCATGTGTGATAACACAAGTGCAATTGCAATCACTCAAAATCGTGTGTTACACTCCAAGAACAAAGCACATTGATGTCGATACCATTTCATAAGAGACCATGTTGAAAAGAAGGACATCACTTTGGAATATATCTCAACCGATAAGCGATTAGGCGATATATTCACAAAACCATTATGTGAATCAAGATTTGAAGAACTCAAACATGAATTAGGGTTAATTGAGATGAATTGACACTCGGAAGACTCAAGGAAAAGAGATGGAACATGAAAAGATGGAAAAAGAGCGGAGCTCTTGAAATAGCTAAGTGAATCACCAGTCGGAGAGTCACCGCAACGAGTTGGTCGACGGTGAGTCACGATGTGAATGTAGAGAAGAAGAGTTGAATCGGCTAAGAAGCAAGTCGAGTCATTTATGAGCAAAGTGACAAAAACGCAATCGTTTTAGTGCTAAGCGGGAATGTTTTTAAGAATGACGTCAAGCATAATTATGACGTGCTGATCAAAAAAGCGACTCTAAGCTTATGATTGGATATAAATGTTGCCGTATTAAATGCGAGAAATTAAATGTTAATCGGCGTGCAAAAATCGAGCCGTTGATCTTGATCAAATTTCAAAAACCGTCCGCACGCCCTTTCATAACCCATACATATACCATTTTGTCCGTTTCTCTCTCACTTTACACAAACTGTTCATCTCTCTCCAAAGCAAAGAAAGAAAGTTTTCTCTCGAAACCCTCTGAGTCTCAAAGCACTTTTTCAAAGTTTCATTCGGTAAAGCTTCAAGAAATGGAATCTACACACGATTTTGTCAAGTTGGGAAAACAAATCCACACCGGTTCCACCGTGGATTTTGAAGGAATGATCAAACAAGGGTTCGACGAAACCCTTGTGAAGAAAATAGCCGAGAAAGTGGAGAAGTCAGGTTGAAACCCTTTCTCACAATGGAGTTTCAAATGACCTACGTGGATGAGGTCGCGCAGTTCTATGTGAACGCTGAAGTTCACGACGAGAGCATCAAGTCCTCTGTTCACGGGTAGGAAGTCAAAATCACCGCCAAGGATTTGGCAGAAAGCATCGCTTGCTACCGGCGGAAGAGTGCCGGGAGATCTATGAGGCTAACATAAACCTGGACGTCGTATGGGAAAGAAGTGGCCAAACCTCGACTATCTTTCGAAGGTTGTCTACACGGTGACAAGAAGTCTTTGAAAGAAGATTACCACAAGTGTTGGATATTGTTGCCAAGTGCATAGAGATCAAATTTTGAAGCTTTAATCGTTGTCCAAAACCAAGCCGATCGTGATGGCCGCGATCATGGAGGAGAAGAAGGTAAACGGGCCGAGTTTGTATCGCCAGACTCATGAGAATATTGGGAATAAGTCATTCAGCAGATGGATCCCGGAGGATCTCGGGATATGGCCTGGTGATTGGCGGTTGATGGAGGTGAAAGGTGTTCTCTCCGACATGGAAAAGCGTTCCATGTTAACAAAAAGATGTTCCGATCAAATCTCTCCGGAGCACAGAAGAGAGCTTATGCCAAGAGAGCGGACACAAGTGAGGGGGAATCATTGACCCAAGAAAAGCGGTTGTCTCATCCCCTCTCAAGAAGAAGGCTGCCCCTGCGGCTACAAAGAAGATTGCTTCCCCTGCAAAGCAAAAGAAAAAGAAAACCGCACTGCCCTGCGGTTGAGTCACCTTCCCCTGCGCAGACGCAAGAGAAGGAACCTCAAATACCTTCTCCGGTTGTCAAGAAAAGGAGGACTGACAAGCCTAGAAAGCCAGCTCCTCAGAAAAAGAAAGAAGCACCGGCCCCCGCCGCCCAGGACTCGGAGGAAACTGCATCCGAACCAGAAATTCCTCTGGTAAGGACCAAAAGGAGAAGACTCTTCAAGCGATCAGAGCTTGAGAAAACAAATTTGAGTCGCCACTCATTTGGAACAGATCTTTGAAACAATTTGGAGAAGTAGAGACTCTACAGAGATTATTGATGCAATCGCCAAGTCTGAAGCCGATCAGCAGAGGCAAGTCGAAGACCCAGCTGTGGACAGGACAGCTGAAGAACAAGGAGTAGCTGAGACAATGAGAATCTCTCCTGGACTATATCTCCACTGTCCCCGATCTTCTTTGAAGGAGTTGAGCGAAAGAAAGTATGTTGCCTTCTATTCCCGAAAATGAAGGGCAACAGGAGATAATGATGAAGAAGATGATGATGTGATGATCCTATCCCCACCATATCTAGACATCCAAAATCGTCTGCGACAATGGAGGAAGTGGAAGCCGATTCGATCAAGGGAACAGTTCCAAAGACCGGAGTTTATTGAAGAAGAAGAAGAATCATTAAATTTCCTCGATTTGACCACAGTGGTCCAAGACTGGATGAAAAAATCGCAGACATTTTGCAGATCTTCAAAGACAAGAGAGAAGGAGAGATCTGGCGGAGAGGAAAGTCAAGCTCGTGAGAAAGCCGATATCGCCTCTAACTAGAACCACCGATCATACTCATCCACACCTTGATATTCTTTCGAGAGAGCGATGTGACGCCCGGGCCGAAGAGGGCGAGACATGAATGAACCGATCCCACACCCGAATAAGAGAGATTATGAGCTGTGTAGGTATGGGACTATACTGATTGAGGAGAGCTTAAAAGATTTGATAGGTACTTTTCATATCAACAAAATGCATCTTCTTTTCTCGGTGCTCATCTCATAAAAACTCCAAAGTTAAGCGTGCTTGGCCCGGAGTAATTATGGGATGGGTGACCCCGAGGAAGTCGCTTTATCGAGTGCGCGTGAGTGAGGACAAAGCGCTACTGGAAAGACTCGTGTTGGTTTGTAGGGACGATCGTCAATCAACGGGAAGGCGGTCATTACGGATGGTATCGAGCGGGACCTCTCCTAAGACGGTGTGGTTCGGGGACGAACCAAGCGGAACCCTGGTGGGCATGTGACGCCCGGAGCCGAAGAGGGCGGGAGTGATCGCCGGTGCAAGAAGGCACGGACAAAGAGCGCTCTCTGGCAGCTTTTAAAGCGGAGGGGACATGAATGAACTAATCCAACACCCGAATAAGAGGAGATTCTCGAGACTGTGTAGGTATGGGACTATACTGATTGAGGAGAGCTTAAAAGATTTGATAGGTACTACTCATATCAACAAGATGCATCTTCTTTTTCGGTGCTCATCTCATAAAAACTCGAAGTTAAGCGTGCTTGGCCCGGAGTAATTATGGGATGGGTGACCCACAGGGAAGTCAGCTCTCGTGGGTGCGCGTGAGTGAGGAAAAAGCGCTACCGAAAGACTCGTGTTGGTTTGTGGGGACATCGTCAATCCGGAAGGCGGGTCGTTACAAGCGATGAGGATCTGGACCTGATCGAGTGAGCAGGGGAAGTAGCAAAGAACAACGATTGCAATCCTACATGAGCAATGGCGATGGAAGGCCTAGGGGAATCTTCCAAATCACGTGGAGATTGATCCTATGGGAGTGGTGTAGCGGATTGCAACCGTTGTTGCCGATACCACTTCCCCGCTCACTGATGAAGGCATTAAGGAACTGGCGATGAAACCGGGAACTTGGGGACCCAAGTCGAGCCAACCCTCATCAAGGTGTTTTACCACCGCCCAATGATCGACAACTCACAGAAAGCAATGAGTCCGCGGAAAAGAGTGACCCATTCCAAGTCACTCGGTGGTGCGCCTGAGGGGGAAACTCTCTCCATCATAGATTAGGTCGGAGAATGTTGCGGTGACTCCACAACGAATCTCGGAGGTGAAGTGAACAAGGAAAAACAAACAGATACACATCAAGTTGTCACTTGAGGCTCGACGAGTTGAGACTGTCTCACCAAGTGCCAACCGCTCCGAAGACCAATAATGACGCCTTTGAAGCGCAGAGGCACAAAGATGGATATGCCCTGAGGAGTTAACACTGGGCAATGAAAGTGCAATCCATGGAGTTGAGACTCGGTGGATGCCATCCTCGAAGACCCTAAAACGATTGAGTACGTTGAAGGGATTGTCCAGGCCTCGCTGCGATTGAGATTGCGGGGAGGTAGTGAAGGCCAACGGGAGGTTGAGACTTCCCGTGGTAAGGAAGAAAGAAGCACAAAACATCCCTCCTACTATCATTGATGCATCCGAGAAGAAGATAAGTGCTCTTCACGATTCCCAAGACAATCGATGTAATATTTCCGGGATCCGAAGGTGAAGATGAAGTGAGTCATCTCCCATTTGTAAATCAAACGACTGTGAGGATGTTCTCCCAAGCACGAGTAAGTCCGACCTTAAGGCTACTCGCCAAACTTTCAATTTTGATGATGAGCCACCTCTCCAAATCTCATCATCTTCCAATGATGCCACCGATACGGCCGAGGACCGACCACTCAACAGAAACACCAAGACCGAGACGACGAAGCCGTTGAGACAGTGAGGCTCGGCCAGGGTCTATACCACAACAGACCCAGTTGAATCACAATCAACTGTGCGCAGCTCCCAAAGCTGCAGAGAATCGACACAACCAGGCACATCACGGCCTCGAGTTACCGTTGAACAAATTCCCTATGTTCGTGATGATGCTTTCAAGCAACGTTCCCTTTCTCACTAGAGCACGATCTTGATGACGAATCGAGAAAGAGATCAACAACGTTTCCATAGACCAGGTCTAGTTCTTCCCACGATACCATCGTTCAGCAGATTTCAACTTCGACGCCGCTTGGCCGCCACCGAGACAGAGGTGACAAGCGAGGTTAGAGAAGTCTTCAAGGCGATCTTTTTGAGAAATAGAGAAGATGGAAAGGCACCAGGCCTCCCTAGATATGAGGTGGATAACGAGAGATGCTAATCTTACTACGGCCAAGTCTGCGTTGGATAGTAGTCGAGGATCCGGAATGGTGGCAACAACAAAGAAACAATGCGTGTGGAGCAAGTTCGATACTTCAAAGCATTGTACAATAAGATCTTGATCTAGAGCGCGATAACGCGATATGAAGAAAAGAAAGCAAGAAAACATTGATAGGATGCATGAATCTCATACCACGAGATGGAACTGCGAGAATTTCATCGAAAAGAACTTTTGCGAGTGGAAGAGAACATGAATACTATTTTCAGCCTTCTTATGGCTGAAATGAAGTTGGTAACGGACCGAATTGAAAGCCACCCGCTGAATTTCGAGCAAAGATACTCCCCCCAGAGTCCAGCGAACTCGCCTATCACCGTCTAGATTTCATGCTTGCCGGCATGTTTTCAGGGTTCTCTCTCCTTTGATGATGCCAAAAAGGGGGAAGAGAAATACCTAAATACGTTGAAAGGATCCGCAAATAGAGAAAAGGACGCACTGCATTTGTAAAGGTAAAGACAGTGAAGAATAAGAATAGAAAAGTGAAAAGAAGGAAAATCTATTGAGGGGAAGGTTCGAAAGACATGACCTTAATGGTTGCTTGAACCCTCAACAAGGACTTGTCCTGGTGACATAATCAACAAACTTCCGGTGACTCGCCGCTCCAACATTCTACATTTGTGCCCATGTCCGAGAAGAGGAAAATAGTAGAAGCGAGAAAATGACAGAGATTGAAAGAAAAATGGATGCCCGTGACAATGGACATCTTTTGAAATAATATGGAGGCATTCGGTGAGAAGAGACACCGATGCCATTTCAGACGCCGAACCGAGCCAAGATCTGTTGATGAATTCAAGACGCCGCATCCGAGGAATACGCGTGAACATGACCATGGCCCGAGCAGCCGGGACTTGTATTGGGAAAAAGGCCTCAAGCTATGTGAAGAAAAGGCAGCACAGAGACCATCGGTAGTCGCTCACGATCACTCTTCACGGGTCACTCATTTGGGAAGAAGAAGGCCCCGAAGACAATACACACCCAGAGGAAGAGGAAGAAATGGAGGAAGAGGTTTGGACTAGACCTCTACCCAAAAATATAGAATACATAGATCCGGGGAAGAAAGAAGGGATCTATTGGGCCGGGTTTGAGGAAGTAGCCAACTGCAAGTGTCCAAGAATAATGCCGAGTATGTAAAGAGAATCGAGGAAGAGAATAAAAGACAAACTCATTTGTGGGAAGAAAAGACAAGAAAGAAAAAAAGAGATGGAGCGCGAGAAAAGCATATGAGAAAAAAAAGCGGTGAAGAAGAGAAGAAGAGAAAAAGGTCGAAGAAGACAGAGCCGATGAGGAAAGAAGAGGAGCGAAAGGAGATGAAGTGTTGATGTCCACCCCTTCATGTAATTTACTTTTGTAAATACATAAGTATGTAAGTCTTCTCAGACATTGAATAAGAAATCAGAATTTCTCCACTTTCTTTGCGTAGACATAGATAGTTGCTCGATACACTTTGTAAATAGTTGTAAAAGACAAGAATGTTATGATCAATAAACAGATTGATTCTACGCATACATTCTCTCATTCATCGCACTACCCGTATGTATCTTTGATATTTACATTTTGTATGTATGCTTTAAGTTTTGGCAACATCAAAAAGGGGAAAATTATTGGGAAATTTATTTTTAGATTGTGATGAATGCCATGTAAAACTTAGACTAGAAAGTTGGCACCCCATTTTCTTTGTAATTTGCATTGTAATAAATAGTGTTGTTCGAAATTTGAGTTAAGTCGGCTATGCCTAAACATGCAAGAAGTCAATCAAGACTAGAATGAAGACTCCGTTGTGATACGGTTTGAGTATGGCAAGGAAGAGAAGACAGAACTCGATCGAGAAGTATCGGTGAGATGCGGCTATGAAAAGTGTCATCAAGTCAACCCAAGATAGCCAAGTCTCAAGTTGAAGTGATAGATGAGTCATCCAATGATTGGAAGTTGACTCAAAGTCATCTCTGGGAAGTTAAAGAATCAATGTCAAGTCAAGACAATCGAAAAAGGATCCGATTGTATGTAAGTCAAGAAAGTTACTTAAACAAGTAATACTTCCATCTCGCTTTCTTAAAGTGCTCGTCAGAAGCGTGCAAAAGGAATAAACCAATGGGAAGCACTTGCACTGTGTCGAACTCGAAAAAAGTGAAGGTTCATTCAATACGAGGAAATGTCAATTTCAAGGATCGCAACAAGACAAGCCAGCGACCACAAGTGTCTTTTGAAAATTAGCCTATCTCTTCAACGGGCGATTTTCAAAAGAACACTATAAAAGGCGATGAATCAATTTGAGAATGAGAGACAGAGGTTACCTTGACTACCAAGACTAAAAACATACAAGGTTCAAGGTCGAACGGTCTTAAAGTTCTTGGAGGGCTTCGTGATCAAATCCAAGAAACTTGAGCAAGTGAGTGTAGTAGCAAAGCGGCAGCCGCCTGTGAAGAAGTTGAGTCGGACGAGAAGCGTTGTGTGACCAAGGCATCTCGGCATCGAGTCCCAAAGGATCAAGTCGGTTGTGTGATCAAGACTTTCATCCGGGTGATAACCACTTTATACTCGATCAATACTTAGTGGATTCCTCTAGGAGTTGGAGAAGAGAGGATTAGAAGAATTACCCCATCTTGAACCTCTATAAAATTTATTGTGTCATTTAAATTTCAGCACTTCAATTCTGCATATTATTTTATATCTCTGATAAATTTTCTACCCAATTGACTTTCAACAAAGTGCTAAAATCAAGTGTTAAAACAAACTTAAACCAAATTCAAGGGTCTTAAGTCTTCCAATGAAAACATATCACAGTTGAGTTAAACTTTAGACTAAGCGGTTGAGTTATTCTATCAACGGCTCGGTCGAGTTTGTTGAGTGGCCAACTCTATTTGGTTAACTAACTTATTTGTCCATCCAGGACTTAGTTGTGAAGTATTAACTCGAACTATTTTAAAAGGACTAAGTCGAAAAGTTGGTAAGGTTTATTCAACCCCTTCTAAACCTTACACTCACACCTCTTGGGACCTACAATATTATCATTATAAAATCTCATGAAAATATTCTTCCGCATTTTTGACACGAGATGGAAGGACGCGTTCTTGGCGAGGTCCTTAAACGAGTAAGACATCTCGGGAAAACCTGGAGAGTCTAGAACGAGATTTTGGGGCGTTATGTCTCAATGCGAAGTTGCCGAACGACTTCAACAGGTGACGTAAATCGTTTCTAGTCAAATACGAGCATGCCGGTTCGCTCAAGGACAATTATTATTAGACTGCAAGGGCCTCTCCTCCAGGCCGCATCTCCCACGATACAAAAGGGGCGAATAGAGAACGGGGCTTTAATCCGAAGGTTATGGATTCAAGTACCATAATCACAAGTGTTGCAGGTGATGCATCCCCTGAGGGTGTACAAACTGTAACGAATGTTGAAGCTCCGGTGTCACAACCCGACCCGAGTCTTCAAGTCAACCCAAAGACCTTTGGGGTAAAGAGGGAGAGTTGAATCTTAGGCCACATACGAGGCAAATCTAAGGTTCAAATGACGAGATTAAGATTTCTCCAATGCAGGTATATCAACAACAATGGGAGAAATTGATTACAAGAAGAGGTATTAACCCTGAAAAAATAATGGTTGATATCTCAGGCAAATATCCCGAGTTTGGATGAAACCAGGAAGTCATCCAAATGAAGTACAAGAATGGTATACTTTTAGAGTTCTAGCTTCAATCTATCTTTGTATCACCAGGATTCCCGAAATTTCGAAATTACCGAAATGGATTGGGAAGCAATCTACGAGACTTGGGCCAACAATCCACACTTGGCGGAGGAGATATTCGAACCGTATTTTATCAAGACAACTCCCGAACAAGAAGAAAAGCTTTAATGAAGCTTTTCATTTCATCAACTAAGAAGACCGGATGGAAATGCTTTAAAATATATCAAAGCGGCTTCCGGAAGAAGGACCGATATTAGTAGGAGCATTTTCGGAAGACAAAGCTTCTACCAGCATTTAACATGGGGTCTTTGGGTTTGTCTAACCGAAATGGACAAAGTCAAATATCCATATAAGTTTTTCCATAATTCAAGCAAATGGATCTTTTCTTTTGAATTCGATGACTAGATCAACCACAGGATTTGCGGAGGAACTCTTCGAGACAAAAGAAGAATTCTCTCGGAGAACAAGATTCGCGAGCAAAGAAACTTACAGAAATTTTGTAACATGGCGCATGTTGGCGTTGGATCGATCGGATCATCAAGCATGCCCTGAAGCGAAGGAACCCGAGTTTGGGAAAGAATTCCGACCCAAACCCGACCGACAAGATCATGCGGCTACAAGGGCTCGGCTCACAAGACGCGTTATCTCGGGGACCACGCAAACCATCTTTTTAAAACATTCCCGACAAACACCACATTTGAGTCACGCGGAAGAAAAAGAAAAGCATTTGGCGAAGGCAATAATAATAGGATATGATGTAAGCGGTGGCGTCATAAATTTCAACAAGATTTGAGTCCGCCTTTCAAGTCCGGATTCACATCTATAAGCAAGGTTTGAAGGAAGGCGAGGACATCGGACATTTCCTTAGTTTTCTTATAATAAAATGCGAGCGAAAAATTTGTAATAAGTTTGAGTGTTTTAGTTTTAATTTTTATGTATTTTCGAGTGCAAACCCGGATATGAGAGGCTAAACAAGTATTCTCCTCCCAAAAGGAGATTACTAATGTAATAAATATTTCAATAAGTTCTTAATAAAAAGGGGCTTTCTGCTTCAACACGTCTTCATAATATTCCATTAATTCATCCCGTTTAAGAATTACTTATACGCTGGAGTAGGAAACAAACCAAGGCTCTTCGAGCGAGTTGTTGAAGGAGTCGGATAACTTGCGAGATCATTTTCCCGAGGGTGAGGTTGAAGCAGTGAGGAGAGTTTGTCAAATGATCTAGGGCGATAATTTTCCAACCTGGTGGTGTTGCGAGCCATCTCACCCGGTCTTTGTTTTGGTCAAAGAAGGTATGAATTTTAAGGGATTTATTAATTTTACGGAAGTATGTTGGGCCGATATGGTCGTAATGGACTATTTTCATTATTGTAGCATAAGTAAAGATTGGAGTCTTTGAAAGAGATTTATTAAAAAACATTAGGTATTGAAATTGAACATGTTGTTCTAAGTTTGAAACCTGCTATAACGAGTTAAACCGTTAGTGATAACGGAGAGTTAATGGAAAAGTACCAAAAGTGATTAATCTTATGAACATTAGGTATCAATCTTGATTAAGTTGAAAACATGGGTATTGAAAGTGAAATTGGGGCATAGATTGGGTATCGAAATTGAAATTATCCCCAAAAATATTATGCTGAATATTTCAATAAAAAAACATGTATAGTATTTTTGTGAAGATAAAACTTCTTACTCGATCAAATTTATTGACATCGAGATATTGAGGTATTTCACTTTTTGGAATGCGAATTGAAATATGGTCGAGGAAGAAACCAAGCAAATGACG
Source organism: Rehmannia glutinosa (assembly GCA_016081115.2). Classification (NCBI taxonomy): domain Eukaryota; kingdom Viridiplantae; phylum Streptophyta; class Magnoliopsida; order Lamiales; family Orobanchaceae; genus Rehmannia; species Rehmannia glutinosa. Next base: position 70,796,353 of record CM071931.1, on the reverse strand, counting down.
GGGAAGGAAATGAGGTTTGAAGGTTTTTCTTCAAGTTTGTGTGGAAAAACCTAAAAATGAAAGTGGCGAGAGAAGTTTTGGGCGCGATCGGATGTGAACGAGATTCCATTTTCGTTCATTTGGAGAATTTTTGACCAAATATGCGATTGTTTATGAATTTTTTAGAAAATATACTATTATCTCACTTTCACTTTTTCTCATTTTTCTCTTATCAATCACATCTACACATTTTTTCACAAAAAACTAATCATTATTACACTTTCTCCCATAAATTACACTATTCACTCACCCACACATTTCTAACTACCAATCATTATTTTACTATTTTTAAATCAAATCAACTTTCATCATTACTTTTTCATCTCACATCCAATTACACTCTCAATATTCATCTTTTTTTCTTCCAAAACTATTTTCACCACTATTCTCTAGCAAAATAAAATTTTTTAAAATAAAAGCATATCCAATCGCGCCCCTTTGTATTTTTAGCTGATTTTATTTCTTTTTTTAAGCTTTTGAACCTCTTCAATTCATACGACATCTGCAAGCCCATTGTGTTGTTTTTTATTTGTTTATTTTTGGAGAAATTACATGGAATACGCTGATTTTGGTCCCCATACCACACAATACGCTCTTATTATTTTTGTACCTATTTTTTTACGCCCCTGCATATTTTTTGATTATTTTAAATTTTTCGTTTTTTTTTGTTCCGTCATTGTTTTACATGTTAGATAAGTTGTTTTGATATTGTTTAAATTTGTTTATTTGTTGTTTATATGATGTTTCTTTGTTGTTTCGATATTTCAAAACAACTTTAACCTATTTTTATGATTTTTTTATTCATATATTATTTTGTACATTGTTTCGGTGTTGTTCTATAATATTTTTAATGTTGTTCTAATAATATTTTTTATTGTTTTCATGTAGTGTTCGATGTATAAATATTTTACCTATTTTTAAGTTCTTTTTATTCATGTGGTGTTTTAAAAATTTTTACGTTGTTCGGGTTGTTTCCATATCCTTTTAATATTGTTCGATGTTTCTTTGTTGTTTCGTGAACTTTTTGATGTTTAAATACAATTTTTACCTATTTTCAATTTTTTTGCTTATATAATGTTTTATATTGTTTTCCGGTTTGTTTTATATTGTTTTTGGTTGTTGAAACATGTTTGAAACAATGTTGAAACAAAGCGTAAAAATGTCCGGGAATTTTGTTGGAGCGTATTGTTGTGTAAAAAAGGGGCGGAAGCATAAATTTAGGTAAAAATGCATCGAAAAATATAAAAGATCGACATTGACTTTAAAAAGTTGGGTATTTCTCACAATTGCTCTTTATTTTTCCTATAAACCCACGACGCTGTTGTTTATGCTTTGGGGCTATTTACATCTGGCCCAAACAAATAATATTGTTGCAGAATTCGTATTTTGAGAAAAATATGGTTTGGTTCATCAAATGTTAGGCCCACACAATGGTTTAGTCTTTTAATGGCCCAAGCAAATAAAATATTGTAGCATGATTGATATTTTAGGAAAAATATGGATTTGGGCATAAAAAATTAGCCCACAATATGGTTTAGTCTTTTAATGGGAATGAGACATCCAAGTACATATTCCATTCAGCTTAATTTGGCCAAATTTTCATATTTCTTGATTTATGTTCTTTTATTCTTCTGTTTTTTTGTGGTGTTTATTTAAATCAACATTTTTAATTTAATTATGTTTGCAGGAAATGCCAATTTTGATTGGTGGTGTAGAAAGTTATATGAAAAGCGTTTTATATCCGACATTAATTTCTCTTTTATCGATAACACAAACGGCATGATACTTTCATTCAATTAATTAATTAACATATGGATTTAATTTTTATGGATTTATAAATGTTGGTCCCCGAACTATACTTTCTAGCGGAGTGAACTTTCGTGAGAGGATTTAGTCCCATTATGACTATACTGATTCTCGCTTGGACTATGCCAAGATACTAGAGGAGCTTTGTCGGAGATGATCAGTCCCGTTTTGGGTTTCGTCCTTCAAGGACATCGAACCGACCTTTTGGGGATGTTGCTCGGGTAAGCTTCCGTGATTTCTATGCATCTTCATTATTCATTCTTTGTCTTTTTATTTGGCTAAAACTTGTGCAAATTTTGTTGTGGATTTTGAACCTCGCGCGCTTCGAACCATCGGGGCGAGGTGATGGAGGCAGAGAACCGTCACCGGGATAAGTTGAAGAGCTTGACAAAAGATGCGACTCTGCATGAGAGCAAGATGTCCAAGTCTGTCGAAGGAGTTTGAGTGGGCGAAGGCCTAGCTCGACCATGAATCGAAGATGGGAGACGTATTTTTCGTACTTGGTGATGCCCGGATGTTGTCTCGGGAGAGGTCCCACTCGATTGAGGCTTATAGAGCTTCTTCCGGTGTATCACTCATAGTTGCTAAAGGAGTCTTCCATCTTCTTTGTGAGTTGTTCACCATTGCGGAAACTTCTATGACAGAGTGGGAAAGCTTCTAGCTAATTAATTGACATCTTGGATCAAGGCGTCTCGATGAGGAGAATGGAGTGGTCGAGGCCTTGTCAGGATCTTTCCCACGATCTTTGGCAATGATGGAGATGAGCCTCAAGAGGTTGATCTTCTTGATGGACATGGACCGCCCCTTCTTGAGCAAAGAATAGTTATTTTTCTACCGATGGCCCTCGACCGCCTGCCCCCTGTTTAGGATTTGCTTTATGCACTCGGACATTTCTTGCTTTCTCTTTTTGTCTTGAGATGTTTTATTTTCCCGTGGACTGGATGATTCTTCGTCTTCCTTATGCATATTTGCTTTTCTTTGTCATGCTTTACTTGTAATATCTGCATGTGACCTCTTGTATTTTAATATCGGAGGTGCTCTTCGGGAACTTGGAGTGAGGCGCCCTTCAGAACTCTGGGGCACCCGGGAGCTCGAACGGGCGCATTCTCTCTGGAATTTTCTCCCAAATTTTGTTTCGTCTTTTGTATCTTTTTCCACATGTGTTAGCATTTCGCCTTCTTTTCTTGCACATTTTCATCGTGAAGAAGAATTCATGGGGACTCTTTGCGAGGAGGCCTCTTCATCCCGGGGTATTAGTGGAGGAGGAAATTTTTACTAGGACCCCTTTGTGGAGAGGCCCCTCCATCCTGGGGTCTTAAGCGAAAGGGATCTTCCCACCCGGTCTTAGCCAGTGAGGTCTTCCCTCCATTATCTTAGCCGGAGGAGGCGATTACTAGGACCCCCAGTGAGAGGCCCTCCCATTCGGGTCTTAGCCGAAAAGGGTCTTCCCACCCGGTGTGTTAGCCGAGGTAAGGTCTTCTCCTCCGGGGTCTTAGCGAAGGAGGTGATTACTAGGACCCCACCGAGGACGCCCTTCCCATTCGCGGTCTTAGCCGAGAAGGGTCTTCCCACCCGAGGTCTTAATGGGTGAGGTCTTCCGCTCCTGGGGTCTTAGTCGAATGAGGTTATTTATGAGGACCCCATGAGAGGCCCCTCCTATCCAGGGGCTTTAGCCGAAAAGATAGGGTTTGTTGTGGAGAGCATCTAACTTGTCATTGACCTTAGCCATTAATTACATTTACAACATCCAAGTAGAAAAGTGAAAGTACTTCTATTCATTATAATGATAAAGCTTTACGCCCTATGGGCGTAAACATCTTGAAATGTAAATAAATATTTAACGCCTCTTGGCGGAAATAAATCGAAAAAAAATCAAAGATATTAAATACTAAGATATTCGAGTACAGGAAGAGTCGATGTCTATGGTTGTGCGGTGCTTCCATCATTCGGTCTTGGGAGCTTGTTCATCTTTAAGGTGGCCGCATAGCACTCCCGAGCCGTCTTGATGTCTCCAACAACCTCTCATATCCTTGAGTCCATGGGGAATTCCAAAGATTAAGTGAATCGTAGATGGGATGGCTCTCTGAATCGGTTTAGGCCGGGCTTTCCTATTATCAGTTATACGGAGAGAGAGCATCCACAATGAGGAAATGTTTCATCTTCGTAACTTGATGAAGGGCGTCCACACCCAATATAAGTGGTAAGTTGATATCAGGAGGACTTGATCACTTCTCCGGTGAAGCCGATTAGTGGTGCTAAAATTGGAACAACTTTGTGTTGGGGTCGATCTTCTTCTTATCGAAGGCTTAGGAATATGGCGACGCTTCATCGCGCTTTATGTATCTACTAAGAAAATCTTGACCACGAAGTTGGCCAACATAATTGATATGACAATGGCGTCGGGGTGAACTTGGTTTCTAGGGCGTAGTCTTGAGTGATGAATGTGATAGGCATGCCCCTTGGTCCGAGGGTGTTCAACGATTCTTTCTCGTTAGGAATTTTATTGTTTAGATTTTGATGAATGCCATGTAAAACTTAGAATAGAAAGTTGGCACCCCAATTCTTTGTTGTAAAATTTATTGTAACAATTAAGTGGCCAAAGCCGAGTTAAGTCGCCTACGCCATAACATGCAAGAAGACACCAAGACTGGAAGGAAGACTTTGTTGTGAAACAAATTGAATATGGCAAAGAAGAGTAGACGGGAACTCTCTATCAAGAAGCAAAGAGATGCGGTGAGTGGAGCATCGTCAAGTCAACTCAAGAAAAGCCCAGTCTCAAGTTGAAGTGATGACGAGTCATCCAATGATTGGAAGCTTACTCTACGTCACCTGGGAAAGCAAGGAAATGCGTCAAGTCGAGATAATCAGAAAAGAACCGTTGACGTAAATCAAGAGATTTACTTAAACAAGTAATATCTCCATACCACCTTTCTTGGAGTGCTCATCCCGAAGCGTGCAAAAGGAATGAACCAATGGGAAGCACTACACGTGTCGAACTCGAAAAAGGTGAAAGAACAATTCATACGAGGAAACGGCAATTCCAAGAACGCAAGCAAGCCAACGATTGCAAAGTGACTTTCAAAAATAAGCCTATCTCTTCAACGGGAAAATTTTTGAAAGTTCACTATAAAAGGCCGAGGAGTTTGTTTGAGATAAATGGATGACACACACGTGAGATATACAAGCACATTAGAAAATCAAACATTCTCAATCCTCAAGCCTACATTACGAAGTACATCAATCCAACACTCACTTGTGAAGGAAAGAGAACTTCAATCAGTTGAAGAGGAAACTTTTGAAAACAAGGGGTCTACATTCCGGAAGGATTGTAAAAAGGTTCAAGGTTGAACCAAGTCTTAAGCTTTTGGAGGGCTTCGTGATCAAATCCAAAGAGCTTGAGCAAGTTTTTTAGTAACAAGTAACAATGCAAACGCCTGGAAGAAGCCGAGTCGTCACGAGAAGCCACCGGTGAGTGATCAAAGCGTCTCGCATCGAGTCCCAAGGATCAAGTCTATTTTGTTGTGATCAAGACTTGTATCCCGGATCTGTTATTACCACTTTGTATATCGATCAATACCTAGTGGATTCCTCCAGGAGTTGGAGAAAGAGGAGTAGAAGAATTACCCCATCTTCGAACCTCTATAAAAATCTTATCGTGTCATTTACATTTCAAAGACTTTAATTCCTCGCATCTTAATTGTTTAAATCACGATAAATTTGCTACCCACTTGATAATTTCTAAGTACTAAACCAAGCACTAAATCCTTGTTTAACCAAACTTAAGGGTGTTAAGTCTTCCGCTGAAAACAAACCACAGTTGAGTTAATTTAGACCCAACAACCGAGTTATTCCATCAATATTTCGGTTGAGTCTTTGAGAGACTAACTCTCTTGATTAACTAAATTCCGCACTTTTAATCGCTTATATCTCACGATAAATTTGCTATCCATTTGATAATTTATAAGTACTAAATCAAGCTCTAAAATCTTGCTTAATCAAGCTTAAGGGTGTTAAGTCTTCGCTGAAAATAAAAACCACAAGTTGAGTTAAATTATAGCCAACAAATTTGAGTTACTCCATCAACAAACTCGATTGAGTCGTTTTGAGAGATTAACTCTCTTGAGTGACTAATTCGATTGTCCATCAAGACACATATTGTGTAGAATCAACTCTGTAGATTTAAAAGGACTAAATCGAAAATTTGGTAAGGTTTATTCAACCCCTTCTAAACCTTACACTACACCCTTGGGACCTACATTTTCTTAGATGGGTTTTCCTCGGTCGCCCCTTCTTTCCTTGCTACACTCCCGGAGAGCACTCAAGGGCATATTTCGCCTCTAGTCCACGGATATCACATTGATGACCCCAACAACTTGATTGTCGCGCATTTCCTCCCGCAGGGTCCGAACAATGTTGGTCCTACTAAGATTCTTCTCCATGTGGTCTTGGATCATGGCGGAACTTGCTCGATCCACGAGGTGGCCTTTTCGGATAAATCACTCGATTTATTTCTTCGTAACGAAATAATCTTTCAGCGGTTTGCCCCCATGTCTATGGTATCCGCAGCACAAATTGGAGCGTGCCCATGTAGGATTGCTCCTCAATGGTTGCGGAGGATCAATGATCCCCTTCTTCCGGGCCGCTATTTGTACATCCGCTATTGGAGTGTTGAGTGGTGTGTATCTTAGCCCATGATCTTTCCTCAAACCCTTCCGCATTGGTTCTTGTCTTCTTCCCGTTACTTGCGCTTGACACGAGTCCGGGCTTGGTGGACTCCTCTACTCGAATATGCTTCTCTGCCGCTCGCTCAGATCCTCCATGTTGGAAGGAGGCTTCCCGCCAGAGATTCATGCCTCAGCGGAGATTCGCCGCAATGTCTCGGCTTCCACAAACCGTTTCATAAACTCCTACAAAGGTGTTTCTCATTCCTTCGCTTCACATGAAAGATGTGAGCAATAGTTTGGGGCACTTTCTATTGATGGAGAATCTGCTGCGGCATGAAGGCTTGATGAAGCTTCTCCATCCCGAAGATTGATCCTACTGGGAGCCGATTGAACCAAGTCAACACCCTCTTGGTCGAGTGGTGCGGAACACCTTGCGATAGGAGACATCGGTCATGTTGTAGAGATCCGCTTGGCTTAGATTTTGTCCAAATGTTCATGCGGGTTTCAGTTCCATCATACTCCGGGAGGTTGGAGGTTTTGATTTCGATGGCATAGGTTCAATCAAAATAACAGGCCAAATGGCTCATCTTCATTAATGCGATTTGCTTTCGAAGTTAGCTTGGGCCGAATACACCGCTTGAGATTCTTCAATGGTGGTGGTTCTTTACGATTCTCACCACGACCTTCTTCTCTTCTTCCAAATCATCACAATCAGGGTCTTGATGTGGTGGGCGAGCTCGCGGTGGTCTTCATGTGGCATCGGTTGCCGCTTGATGCCTCAAGGCATTTCGGGCGGCTTCATCCAGGAGAGCCTGGAGGACTAACCAGATAGATGAATTTCTTCGGCGGATGGAGCCCCGAGGAGGAGGGGCGGCACCCCTCTTGCAAAGCGGTGGATGGGGCGATACTCCTCCAGGAGGAAGAGAGGGGCCCCCGTCTTCCGGTGGTCGCTTCTTCTTGATGGTCTTGACACCAAAACTTGCATATTGAGATCCGACTTCATGTACTTGCGATCGAGTTTGCATCTTCGTGTACTTTGGCCGATTCCCACGAATGGCGCCAAAATGATCTTTTTTAGACAGATCACTCCAAGCCAACGGGGTTGACCAAAATCCTCTTGCCAAGGAGAAGTCTTCAAGTGTTCGTCTCAAGTGCTAGAAAACCCTTTGATGTAAACTTGCCTACACACACGAAAAACGTTCGTCTCCGGGGTTGTCCCAATGAGGCCCCTCCAACGCTCAAGTCAAAGATAGTGAACAAGAGAATAAAACAAGAAACGAATACCGAATTAAAATGCGTAGGAGGATGATGAATTAAGGAGGGTATCCCCAACATGGATTTTCAAGAATTTTTTAAGTTATGGAATTTTATAGATTTTAAGAGAATTCTATGGATTCCATATGGATTCTAGTAGATTTTTATGGAATTTTATACTATGAAATTGTGTGAATTTTAGTGGAATTTGTTGGATGTCATAAAAAGTATAATTAATATTTTTTTATGAAACTAGTAGCATAACAACATAATCATTAAAAATATGAAATATAAATATTAAAAGAAAGTCATTAGCCAAAAAAAAGTTTCATAAACTTTGCAAAAATATAATTTAAAATTGTCAAAATTTAGAATAGTTCCATGAACAACTATTTTTAAATTATTTTCAACAAACAACAACAACATTGATGATCAAAATATTACGGATAATTTTAAAACCACATTTTCTAACACAAAAATAACGTGTCTATCAAGATGAACGAATAAAAATTTATCAATAATGATTCCCAGTAAAGTATTATTATAACAATAGTTTTTCTTATTAATTTATCAATAAAATTAAAAATATTAGCAATTGAAATAAGACGATAAATCAACTCTAGTTACTCTATAATGATTATTCACAAAATTGAGGTAGAACGTGTTGAAGTTTTTAGATTATAAGACGATGCACTGGGAGATGTACATGAGAGAAAAATATGTTATTTTTTCTTTTTATACCATAGCCATTTTTCTTATTATTATTGGAAAATGGAATTTGAATTCCGAGGGGGGAATGTGAGAATTCATCCTTCATAATTTTAACTTATAATTCCACCAGAATCTACCAAAATCCATTTATAAAAGAATTCCATTGAATTCCTTGAATGTTTGACGATCTTTGGATTTTCGTGGAATCCATTAAAATCCAATTTGAGGACCTCAAGATTTAATGGATTCCATAAAAATCCAAATTGAAGACACCTGGAATATTATGGAATTCTATATTCCATTAAATTCCATTACATTCTATGGTTGGGGACACCCCGTAAATTACATACGAGATAATAGGATGGACCTTTTTATATCTGGGAGATGGGCCCCATGGGCCGTATAGAGAATTTGGCCCATTAGCTAGTCGCGTTGGAGAAATCGCCTATGGGCGATCTTGGGGTTATTTTATTAAAAGCCCAATGGGCAATTAATATTAAATAAATATATAAACTGAATTATATATTAATTAATTAAATATCATTTTTTCTCCTAACATTATTATAACTAGTATATCAACGTGCGATGCACGAAGTGTAATATAATAAAATATTGTATAGTTTTGATAAGAAGTTGATATATTATAGGAATCGAGGTGGGACATGGTGGGTATCTCAATACTCAAACTCGTTGATCCTTTGAATGGGAAAAAGAGTTGCAGATTGACACATCTTGACCGAACAAAATAATATAAGATTTATTAGATAATAATTATTATAATAATTTAATAAATTCATACAAAATATCACGTTAAATATCCAACTATAAACGAAAATTTTGCAAAAGTGGGACGAAAAAAAGAACAAATTGATTATATAATTTAGAAAAATGAGAAATAAAATTGATTATATATTTGAAGCAAGTTTATACATTTATTAAAAATACTTGTTAAGTTGTTAAAAATTATATGTTAATTAATTTTTCAAAACTAAATTAAATTAGATCAATGGAGACAGTTGAGATTTATACCAACAAACTACTATACATGCTACTTTAATAAATAAAATCATAGTTCCATTTGATTTGTCAATAACAATATCATTAAACTTAAATCATGATTATATGAAAAAATTATCTAATAGAAACGAATGTACAATATTTTTTTTATCGTTTTAGATTAACAATAAATATAGCCTAAATAATAGAACAAATAAATATTTTTATATAAATAATATTTACTTAATTTATATTCAAAAAGTATATAAAATATCTATTTTTACAAAATTCATATATATGTATATCTATTTTATTTCTAAAATCATTTGCAATGCAATTTTGAATACATATAAATCTCCAATATCAATATTTAAATTTGAATATTTTTTGTTGATTTTGTGTATATATATTATCTATTTATATTTTTAAGTCAGTTTTGAAATCGTAATTTTGTTCCCCATATTTGTATTGTATTATTCGGACCATATAGTCTATTGTTTGAATCTTTCATACTAGACAATTACCAAATATTAAGTTATACTTATCCATCAAGAATTATGATTTTAGTAAGAAATTAACCAAAATTAATACTATTTTTATGGAAAAAATTAAATTAGTAAGTATTTAATTCATATTCACATTATGTCTAAAATTCTACAAACTTAAAACCTGTGAAAATCTATGAAAATACATTTTACTCAAAGTAATAAATTTTAATTGTTTAAATTAAGAAAGTATAAAAACTACATGTTTTTTTCACCTTAATTATTAGAACTTATCTAAATTATGCTAAAGTATAAGTTAGATTTTACTGGAGATAGGGAATTACAATTTTTAAAATTTGGAAAGTATGATGTATTATATATATATTAATATTTTATATCACTGATTTCGTTTAAATATTCAGTTTTTATTTTATAATTTTAAAATTGTTAGAATAATCTTAGATGAAAATTGATTATATTTGAATTTATCCAATCATTTATATTTTTACTATAGTAACCTTTTTATTTATTTTAATATTTTTAGATTTTATTAGATGATTTTAAGATTTAACAAATAAATTTTAGATTTATTTGATAATTTTAAGGTTTTATTTCATAATTTCTCATTTATTTATATAATTTTGTGAATTCTTGGATAATTTTATATTTATTGAATATTTTTTAGATTTTATCTATATCTTTTTGAATTTATTTAATTTATTTTGTATTGTAATTGGCCATTTTTATCAAATAATATTGATTTATCTTATAGTATCATTAAATAATTCTTAAATTATAAATTATGTGGAAATAGGATAACTTAAGTTTTTAAATTAAGGAAGTATGAAATAGTTGTCAAAATAAATTTTACCTTACTAATTAGAATTTACCTAAATAATGTTGCCAAAGTGAAAATCCAATTTACTAAAAAGAAGAAATTTTAAATTTGGAAAGTATAATTCATTGTCAAAATAATGTTTCCCAAAACTTTTAGCATTTTTATTGCAAGTGTTTGACATAAATAAATTATTATTTTTGTTACTCAATGATCTATTATTAATAATACTTCAATATTTTCTAGATTTAAAAGGTGAAATGGGCGGAAAAATTTTCATACTACTATTTATAAATGACTCTCTCTCTTTATATATATATATATCTATATATAGATGTTTGATGGATTATGGTTTAATAGTTTCTTTGCTCATCCGATATTTTGCGGGTCATTCCCGAGTTCCTACTCGCCTCTTCCTGGTTAGATCTTTGTCTTCTTGGTAATGTACACCGCCAATTCATATATAGAAGCTCGGTTGGCCACGTGTTAATGCATTTTGTTTAGCTCTACTCGACTATCATCAATGGTCCCGAGCTTGGGACCGAGGATGAAAAGATGGATCGTGGGCTCGAGCTCTGTAAGAGGAAGAGAAAGCCGAGTGGAGCGAGGAGGATCCACGTGTCATTACTATACCTAATGATAATGTCGACACGTGTCACCACTTTAGTGGTATGAGCGATTCAATTCCCGAGGGATTATGAAGAGGCACATCTTTTCATCTCCCGTAGTATAAATAAGTCCTTGGGTAATTATTGTTTTCATTTCCTACTATGAGTTTTCGCTGATCCGGTGAGAGAAAAGAACCGAGTTAAATATCTAGTCGTTCCAGTGCAGGATTCCTTCTCGGACTTAACTAGGTATTTAACTTTGTTTCCCTTCCGTTTTTAGACATGTCGCCCTCTAATTTAGATAGCCAAAATAAAGACCATACATAGAACTCCCGGTAGAGGATCCACTCATCGACCTAAAAATGGAGGTATCTCATGAGGGGGACGGGAGTGTGGTTGAGTTTTCCACTCGGAGGAGGCGCCGAGCGAGCAAGGATAGATTTAGATGAAGTTTTTCTCTGGTTCCCCTTAGGCCGAGCATAGGCGGGGATCTTGCGGCTGGCGGCCCTCGACTTCGGTCGGGGGGCATGTGCCTCTGGCTCAAGGATGGAGGTCTCCTAAGAATACGGCAGAGAAACATCTAATACGTAAATGGCCCTGATCCCTAAGACTCTATACCAGCCCGAGTTGGAAGCTTATAGGATGCGTTGGTCATCCCCAATATCGTGCATTTCTATATCCCCTTTGCCGCCATTGGGGTGAAGAATCGAGGTCTACTATATGAGCCTGTATTTCGGGCTGCGGTTCCTTGCGCCAAGGGTGATAAACTTGTGGCTCCAGAGATGGGGATTCCTATAGGGCAAATCTGCCCCAACTCGTTGGGGATGTTGATTAGGTTTTTGTACTTTTTCACCAGCAAAACTTTCCTCAGCCCACTTTTGCGAGATTAATGAATTATTCCTATGGAGGGCCTCGCCATTGAGACTTGAGAAAGCCTTCGGGATGGTAATATTTAGTGACTTGGTCAGGTTACCCTGAGTACCTAGTCGAGGGCATCCCCTGAATCTACGAAGGATTGGAAGAATAAGTAGTTTTATGTCGGTGGGGATTGGATGACCCGAGCGCAGGCGATGAAGAGCCATTTTATCCTCCACCGATGAATTTCAGGTTTTTCTTTACGTAAGTATCTTTCTCGGTATTCTTTTATCAATCGTGCTCTAATCGCTCATTATCTGTTTCATGTGTAGGAAATTGTCCTTCTTCTCCGAGAGGCTTTTCTGCCCGAGTTCTTAGAGAGACTTAAGAAGATTAAAGGGCTCAACAAAGGAGTTGTAATATCAATGTCCTCACCGCAGACGATATTTGTCCGGCTTACGTGCAAGTTGGAGTAGGGTCATCACGTGGTGAGCCGCCATGTGGTGGTGACGGGTTCGAGTAAGCCAGTCACATGGTGAGCCGCCGTGTGGTGGTGATGGGGTCGAGTAGAACCGTCACGTGGTGAGCCGCCACATAGTGGTGATGGGGTCGGAGTAGAGCCATCACGTGGTGAGCCATCACATCATCACTAGCATTCATCAAGTTATCATGCTAAAAACATAATATGCATATCTAAACAATAAATTTCATATTAAAAGTATGAATATCCAAATTTCATATGACATACATAATATGCATTAAGAATGAATATTCCATGCTTTCAAAGAAAGTGTAGAAACGTGTTAGGAATATATATACCTAGGAGCTATTTGTAGAACTTCTTGTGGGTGGGGCCGAGTAGAGCGAGCCATCACCGTTTGGTGGTGACGGGGTTAGAGAAGGAATAGAGCCGAGCCCTCACCGTTTTGTAGTGACGGGGTCTAATAAGTAGAGCAGTCCTCACCATATTATGGTGATGAGGTCGGAATAGAGCTGCCACCGTCTGGTGGTGACCGGTCGGAGTAGAGCCACCACCACGTGGGTGGTGTATGGTGGTGGTGGTGGTGGTGTTAGATAAATGTTTTTATGATGATTTTGATGATTTTGTTCAAATGAGTTTTTAAACTAAAACAATGTCCCTAAATGTTGTTTAAATACTTCCGATCGATTTAAAATGTTTTTACTATTTTTCGGAGTATTTCTTGGAGTTTATTTTCGATAAAAATTGGACAACACATATGTTTCAGCTCGACCTGGCCGTCGCCCTATAGGGCAACCCGTACTTGAGTTGAGTTTTGAAAATAGAAAAAGGGACGTAGGAGAAATTATGGAGGGCGGCCGATCGGGGGTGGTTGACCGGTAGGGGCGTGCACTGGGTGCCCTCCGAAGATCTTTGTCTTCTTTGTTCGAATTTTGAACAACCCCAACCGGTCAAGATCAAGGGCGACGGTCGAACCCCCTCCGACCGGTCCCTTTGTGTAAAAATAGCAGAAAACCTATTTCAATCTTATCTCGCACGCACGACCATTCGAACCCCTGTTTTTATCGACAAGAAACTATCCGTTGCATTTTGGACAACTTTTCCCTAATTTGTGGGATTGATTTCTAACAACTATATTGATGATTTTAAATGGTTTTTTTGCAGCAAATCACTCCCCAAGGAGGAGCCTATATCTGGAAATCAAAGCTAAGACCTCTCCTATAAATAGAGGCTTCATTCAAACAACAAGACACAACATATCACACAAGCAAAGAGCAAATAAGCAAACACTTTCATATATCTTGTTGTATTAGCCTTAACACTTTCACTTGCACACATTTGAGGTCTAGGCTTTCAATTCTTGATTACACTTGTACTCATATTGTATCATTCATTATTGAGTTATAATCTTGATTTTGGTCATCATTCAACACAAGACATCCTTGTGAGTATTCTTGTGGTAAGAATACACTTGGGTGATCTAGGTGATAGGTGTTTGGAGAGTGTGGTACACTTCAAAGGTGGTGAAGGAAGATTGCGGTAATCTCCTTGAAGATGTTGTAAGAGGGTTGTGGTAATCCTCAAGGTGTTGTATTAATTTTGGTAATTAATAATTTTTTTCTTTTTCAAACCCATCCCAGGATATCTTTGGGGTGGTAGACGTAGTCCCTAGGTGTGGTGAAGCTCTTTAAATCAACGCGTGTGTTGTTTATTTTTGCATTTAGCTTTCATCTTTGCTTGATTATTCGAAAAAGAGGGCAAAATCTGAAAAACCGAGATAATCTATTCACCCTCCTCTAGATTATCGTAGCCACTTGAACATACAAGTGGTATCAAAGCCAAACTCTTTGGCTAGCTCGTTCGAGTAAAGAGGAAAGATCCATGGCTATGAATGATGCTCATCTCACCACCGCGCCTCCACCAACAAGCCACCACTATTCGATGCCAACAACTACGCATTTTGGAAAGACCGTATGGAGTGCTTCCTACAAGGGTGCGGGTTCGACATTTGAAATGTGGTTGTTGAAGGAGTTGATCAACCAACCAAGAAATTGGAGGATAGCACCTCGGCTCCTAAGCCTTTCAAGGAGTTCGATGAAAACGACAAAAGGCTTTCTCTCTAACAGTAAGGCCTTAAATATTTTGCATTGTTCTCTTACCGCCACCGAGTACAATCGAATAAGAGACATAAGGTCAGCACATGAGGTTTGGGAAAAATTGGAGACTATATATGAAGGGACAAAAAAGGTCAAGCAAGCAAGAAAGACCATGCTTGTTAAAGATTTCGAAAACTTTAACATGTATGATGGTGAAAGCATCTCTAAGATGGTGGAAAGGCTTGACAACATTGTCAATCCTCTTGTGGCCCTCGGTAAAGTCATCTCCGAAGAAGACAAGGTGACTAAGGTATTGATTGCTCTTCCCGGCTCATGGTCCGAAAAGGTGACGACAATCATCACAGAGGCACAAAATCTTGAGACACTCAAATTCGACGAGCTCATCGGGAACCTCCTCATCTATGAAGTCTATCTCAAGGAGAGGAAAATTTCCAAACCTACCATCAATCAATCGGGTATGCAAAATATTCCTAAAGGTCTTGCTTCTTCTTCTAATAATGCATACTATGATAATGATGATGAGGAGGAGGAGACGGCCGCACTTGTTCGAAAATTTGCAAAATTTGTGAATAAAAATAAGGCAAGAAAATCGAGAGATAATGCTTGCTTTGAATGCGGAAAACTCGGGCACTTCATTGCCGATTGCCCAAAACTCGATGAGGAGGAACAAAAGAAAAAGAAGCATTTTTCAAAAAAGAAGGCTCTAAATGCGGAGGTCAAAACTTGGGATTAATTACTTGAAACAACCAACGAGGAAGAAGAAACCGAATATGGTCTTATGGCCATAGACGATGAAAATAATGAGGCACGCTCTAACTCTTCTACCTCCTCCTTAGTTGATGAATTGCAATGTGATTTTGATGAATTGCAAATTGAATTTTAAAATTTGATTGTTAAATACAAGACCTTGAAAAAGAAGCATAAAGAGCTTAAAATTGAAAAGGATAAATTATTTACTTATGAATCTCTTGATAAAGCTCATGCTATTACTCTTACTCAAGTTCATACTCTTGAAACCGAAAAGAAATTGCTCACAAAAGATCTTGAATGTTTGAAAAATGATGTGCATCGTTTTAACATAAGCACGGATAAAGTTACAAAAATTTTAGATGCACAAAGAGGTGAGCATTCCAAATTGGGACTTGGTTATAAACCATTTCAAAGTGCTTTTAAGAAAAATAACCGAGGTCCGACTTTGTACGTGCTAGTAGTTCTAATACTCTACTTGTTTTTATTGTGGCAAAGTTGGACATTATGCTAATAATTGCAAATTGAGAAATAGCTCTAGTCATGCTTGGAGACCCAAAGGTCTCAAGACTAACCCCATGGACCCCAAAATTATAGGGTACCTAAAAGAAATTCTTTTGTAGGTAATAGGGGCTATAACAACAATGGAAGATTCAAAATGGCTCGTGGACAGCACAGATGTTCACGCCATATGACCGGGAGGAGAGAACTTTTTACCAACATCAAGCTCTAAGAAGAGGGTATAGTCATGTTCGACAATGGCAAAGGAAGAATTCTTGGAAATAGAGAAATTGGTAACTCTTCTTCCTCTCTTAGTAATGTTCTTTTTAGAAGAAGGGTTTAAGTTTAATTTGATAAGTGTTAGCCAACTTTGTGATTCAAATTATGATGTTTCTTTCAATAAAGAAAAATGCCTTATACTTAAAAATGGTAAAATTATTTTTGAAGCAAATAGAAAAGGCAATCTTTACAAAATTTGTACAAGTGATTTGGTTTGTCAAAATGTTTCTTGTGTAGTCGTCAATAATGATTTAACTAGTTTATGGCATAGGCGACTTGGACATGTTGGATACAATAATTTGAAAAATATTTACAAAAACCAACATGTGAAAGGACTACACAAATTGAATTTTGAAAATCTTGGCTTATGTGACACTTGTCAAAAGAACAAATTAGTTAAAAGTAGTTTTAAGCCCAAAAATAAAATTTCCACAACCAAACCCCTAAAATTGCTTCACCTTGATTTGTATGGGGATATTGATACGGCAAGTCTAAGTGGAAAACATTACACTTTCGTTATTGTAAATGATTTTTCTAGATATACTTGGGCTCTTTTTCTTACCAACAAAAGGGATGCCGTTAATGAGTTTGTTAATGAGTTTAGAGTCTTTTGTGAAACTAAGAGATATGCTCATAATTTTTCGGCTCCAAGGACACCTCAACAAAATGGAGTAGCCAAAAGGAAAAATCGTACACTACAATAGATGAGTCGATCCATGCTCAATGAATTTTCACTTCCAAAATATTTTTGGGCGAAGCCGTAAGTACGCTTGCTATGTCATTAATCGAGTTTACATTCGTCCTAAAATGAATAAAACTCCATATGAGCTTTGGAAAGGAAGAACTCCAAATATTAGTTATTTCAAGATATTTGGTTGTAAGTGCTTTATTTTGAATACCAAGGATCAATTGGACAAACTTGATCCTAAGGCCGATGAAGGGATATTTATGGGATATTCAACAAAGAGCAAAGCATATCAGGTTTACAATAAGACTAGTAGGGTTGTTAAAGAATCCATCCATGTCAAATTCAATGAAGCTTCGGGTGTTGAAAGAATACCCAATGATGAAAGTGATGAAGAGGATATTATTGAACCCATTATTCAAAATGATGCTCAAAATGATCAACCTACTACATCAAATGATCAACCATCCACTTCAAGTGTTCCTCAAGAAGACAAGGTGATACTTCAGATCTTCCCGTGGCATTGAAATTTAAAGGAGATCACCCAAAAGATCTTATTATTGGTGATCCCTTGATAAAGTGATGACCAAGAAAATTTGCCGAAAAAGCTCTTACATCTCAAAAAGAGCCTAAAAATGCTAAGGAGGCTATTGAGGATGAGGATTGGTTTTGGAGATGCAAGAGGAATTGAATCAATTTGAAAGAAATGATGTATGGGAATTGGTACATTGTCCTCCTTCTCAAACTATTATTGGTACAAAATGGGTATTACGGAATAAGCTTGATGATCAAGGCAACATTGTTCAAAACAAGGCAAGGTTAGTAGCTCAAGGGTATTGTCAAGAAGAAGGTATTGATTATGATGAAACTTTTGAACCCGTAGAAGACGTTTAGAAGCTATTCGTATTTTACTTGCCTATTCTTGTTATAAAAATTTCAAACTCTACCAAATGGATGTTAAATCCGCTTTCTTAAATGGTTTTATTCAAGAAGAAGTCTATGTAAAACAACCTCCGGGGTTTGAAAATTTTTCTAGGCCTAGTGACGTTTATAAACTTAAAAAGGCCTTGTATGGTTTAAAGCAAGCACCGTGCATGGTATGATAGACTTAGCTTTTTTTCTTTTGCAAAATGGTTTTACAAGAGGTAAAGTTGATACAACTCTCTTTGTTTTTGAAAAATGGCAAGATTGTTTACTTGTGCAAATTTATGTTGATGATATTATCTTTGGTGCTACTAATGAATCTTTGTGCAAGAAATTTTCTAAGTTAATGCAAGGAGAATTCGAGATGAGTATGATGGGGAGCTCAACTTCTTCCTTGGGCTTCAAATTAAACAATGCCAAGAAGGTATATACATTTCACAATCAAAATATACAAAGGAACTTTTGAAAAAGTTCGGCATTGAAGAAGGAAGAACCGTGTCTACCCCTATGGCAACTAATGTCAAAATTGACAAAGATGAAAAAGGAAAGTCCGTGGATGAATCAAAATATCGAGGTATGATTGGTAGTTTACTTTATTTAACCGCTAGTAGACCGGATATTCTTCATGTCATATGCCTATGTGCTCGTTTTCAAAGCAATCCCAAAGAATCTCATATGAGTGTCGTTAAAAGGATTTTTAGATATTTGAAAGGCACCATTCAATATGGTTTATTCTATCCAAAGAATGAAAATTTTTCTCTTAAAGGTTATAGTGATTCGGATTATGCGGGAAATATTGATGATCGGAAAAGTACTTCGGATCATGTCAATTTTTAAAGCGATTGCCTAGTTTCTTGGTTTTCAAAGAAGCAAAATGTGTTTCACTTTCAACGGCGAAACAAACTTTAGCGGATTACAAATGCTCTTTTGAAAACGCGTTCCTATCTTTTATGACAATATATCCGCTATAAATATTGCTCAAAACCTGGTTCATCGAACCGCAGTACTAAATATATTGAGATTCGACATCATTTTCTAAGGGATTGTGTTTACGAACGAAAAATTGAGATATCTTTTGTACCATCTCAAGATCAATTAGCGGACATTTTTACAAAACCGCTATCTTTCGAGACTTTTTGCGTCGTCACGAGCTCAGTTAGGCATAATGCATATTGAATGAGGTTTACGTTTGCATTTTGCACGTTTTTAAAACTTAGGGGGCGAAAAATCAGATTTTTGATTGAAAATTCGGATTCGAAAAAAATTGGCAAGACAGGTGGGTCGATGAGGTTGAGGGCAACTGGTCGCCCTCAACGTCGACCGATCGCCCTCAATGCGACGGTCGCCCTTATCTATTTTTTAGATTAAAACCGTTATGTCTCCCGCCTTAGTCATATTACCTCATTTTTGCCATTTTTCGTCCCCTTTGCCAAATTCACACAAATTTCACTCAAAATTTGTTTTCATACATTCTATTCATATCTTGGACCTAATATAACATGTTTATCATCATCATCGGTCATCTTTACCGATCGAATGGTAAGAATTTTCCTTTCTTTGCTCAATGGGTTGAACCCTCGAGTTTGTGGCTTTCTTGTATAATTCTTGATGAAATTATCTTATGATCATGATGAGCTTAGTTGTTATGTTGTATTGTATGATGTTTGGTATGATTTGGTGATGAAAATTTTTGGCTTGATTCATTTACAAGGGCTCTATACAACTTCTTTTAATTTTTACGCCCACAAAGCGTTCGATGAAATGTCACAATGAAAATTTCAACTTCTACATGATTCTCTTGCTTTCAAAAGTCTTAAATACTTATTGACATCATGTCTTGGCAAACAAAACGAGCTTATGGATTTATTTTCATGATACATTTCTCCTATTTCTTCGGATTTTAAGCCTTCTTCTTTCAATGGTTGATAAATCATATTCTAGGCGCACTTTGATATACTTGTATAATGCTTTTATCCTAACATTCGTTTTGATGATTCCAAAGGGGAGAAACGGGAAATTGGCTCGTTAGCTCAAAGAACTATAAGCTATGGCTTCCTAAAGCCAAGTATACCTAGTCCATGGCTTGTATTATGGACTTAATTGCAATAGATTATAAGTATGTTGTGGGGGAGCTTATTAGCTCATGATGTTTATGTGTATCCTGTAAAAGCTTGTAATAGCTTATGCTTATGCTTATGCAATATTTCTTGTTGATGTGCTTATCAATAGGGGAGCTTTTTATAAAATGTTTTTAAACGGATAGTTCACTCGTAAAACCAAAATTATTTTTGTTTTCAAAATCGTCCTTGTGAAAATTGTTTTGGTTTGTAATCATCAAAAAGGGGAGTTTGTTAGATAAATGTTTTTATCATGATTTTGATGATTTTGTTCAAATGAGTTTTTAAACCAAAACAATGTCCCTAAATGTTGTCTAAATACTTCCGATCGATTTAAAATGTTTTTACTATTTTTCGGAGTATTTCTTGGAGTTTATTTTCGATAAAAAAATTGGACACCACATCATTTCAGGCTCGACCGGCCGCCCTATAGGGCAACCCGTACTGAGTTGAGTTTTGAAAACAGAAAAAGGGACGAGGGAGAAATTATGGAGGGCGATTGGTCGAGGGGTGGTCGGCCGGTAGGGGCAACCGGTCGACCCCGGGTGACCTGCACTGGACGCCCTCCTGAAGATGTTGTCTTCTCTGTTTCGAATTTTGAACAACCCCAACCGGTCAAGATCAAGGGCGACCGGTCGAACCCCCCTCCGACCGGTCCCCCTATGTAAAAATCGCAAAAACCTATTTCAATCTTATCTCTGCGCGACCGATCGAACCCCTATTTTATCAAAGAAACTATCCGTTGCATTTTCAGATAGCTTTTCCCTAATTTGTGGGATTGATTTCTAATGACTATATTGATGATTTTAAATGGTTTCTTTTTTGCAACAAATCACTCCCAAGGAGGATCCTATGTCTGGAAATCAAAGCCAGGACTTCTCCTATAAATAGAGGCTTCATTCAAACAACAAGACACAACATATCACACAAGCGAAGAGCAAACAAGCAAATACTTTCATATATCTTGTTGTATTAGCCTTTAGCACTTTCACTTGCACACATTTGAGGTTTAGGCTTTCAATTCTTGATTACACTTGTACTCATATTGTATCATTCATTATTGAGTTGTAATCTTGATTTTGGTCATCATTCAACACAAGACATCCTTGTGAGTATTCTTGTGGTAAGAATACACTTGGGTGATCTAGGTGATAGGTGTTTGGAGAGTGTGGTACTCTTCAAAGGTGGTGAAGGAAGATTGTGGTAATCTCCTTGAAGGTGTTGTAAGAGGGTTGTGGTAATCCTCAAGGTGTTGTATTAATTTTGGTAATTAATAAAATTTCTTTTTTTTTCCGAAACCCATCCCGGATATACTGGGGTGGTAGAGCACGTAGTCCCTAGGTGGGGTGAAGCTCTTTAAATCAACATGTGTTGTTTATTTTCCGCATTTAGCTTTCATCTTTGCTTGATTATTCGAAAAAGAGGGCAAAATCTGAAAAACCGAGATAATCTATTCACTCCCCTCTAGATTATCGTAGCCACTTGAACTTACGGTGGATGCGGGCGCGAGATTTTGAGAAGCCATTGGTATCTATGAAAATGTTGATTAATAGAGGGTGGAATCCACATATATATAATCTCATTCGGTAAGGCATGACAATTGTTAGAGGTATAGTATCGTGAAGGTGTAGTAGCACCGAGAGGAAGAAGAAAAAAAAAGAAGGGAGGAAGAAAAAGAAAAGAAGGGCATGGTGTGCGGTTGGTGTGTACTATTTGTGTCAGAATGAAATATTGTTGAGCACGAGAGAGGGTTATGTGTATGTGCGTGTGAGGGAGAAGACAACCTTCATCTTTTTAAGAATTTTAATTCAATAATATTTGATGTCTTTTCGGTTACTAATTTTTAATTACGCACTTTTGTCTATTCAAAATCAGTAAATATAGTTTTTATTAACAAACATCTAGAGTCTACATAAAAGGAATTAATCCGAAATATATTTTTATTTTTATACTAAACCTTAATGAAAATGTTCAATATTAAAAATTACCGAAAATAATATTTCAGCTTTTGCTTAGTTTTTTTTTTTTTTTTAGAAAGCTTTTGCTTAGTTGTTGTTCGCCTTATATTTAGCTTCACCGCAAAGTGTACGGTGCGCGTTTATCGAATAGGGTTAGCAAGGTCGAATCCACGGGGACTAATAAATTAATGTACTAAGTATTGGATTGTAATAGCCTTATTTTTATCCAGCACGATCGAAAGTTGAAGGATTGGTTTTATTAATACTAAGACAAGAAATTTATCCTAAAAGAAACAAAGCAAAGCGTTGATTGAAAGATCAAGTAAATGAATGGATTCCGGTCTATGGTTTTGATTAATATCCCTTTTTATTATCGAATAATCAAACAAAAGTTATACGTATTCTTCCCTATAGAACAATCACAAAAGTAATTTACCCTCTCTCTCGGGATGCATGTAAAAGCGTTGATTGGAATATCTATTCTAAAGATCTCTACTCAACATGAGATATCCAACTCCTAAAAGAACAAAAGACTAAATATCCTCACAAATATTCACGGACTTCTCAATCTTGCAAATATCCATGTCAAGTACTCACAGATCTAGTATTGAAACTCATCTTCGAATTATGAATCAATACATCAAACAAGTTAAACCAAAGGCCTTTTGATAAAACAAGAATTAAAACAAAGTACTCGAATAGGGTTGGAAAATAATAACTTCAATTGCAATTAATCATCAAATAAAAGTATTCATTAACCTACTCCCAAACCAGGCAGGAATCACAAGATGTTTAGCAGACATAGAAAACAAATAATTCATAGACAAATTATTCCTGTTCATGTTTAACTAATTGAAAATAAAGATACTATGGAATGCGAAGACTCTGGGGATGTCAATGATCTCTCGATCTATCTTCAATCCTCAGCGTGTTGTTGTTGCCTTGATCGATCTCTCCAATTCTCGGTGGAAAATTGCTCTTTTTTTTTCGTGTTCTAGGGCAAAAGTCACCAGATCCTCTTTTGTGGCCGCCCGTCTCTATTTGTACTTTGTTGGTCGAAACCCGATTCACAACATGTCAAACTCTGTTTTTTCTTGCACAGCGGGCGCACGGGCGCGTGCTAGCGACGCCTTGCCCGTGCTAGGTGCCGCAGAAACATGCCAATCGCCTGAAGGATGCACGGATCATGCTCATCACGCACGACCAGCCCGTGCGTGTGGTCGGCTTGAGACTCGGTGTTGGCTGGTGCAGCAGGGCCGTGCTAGGGGACGCACGCCCGCCTGCGTGCGCACCAAGGTAACCGATACTCATCCGTTTTCTTTCGTGTCTCGCCCGGTTCATCCGACTTCTTCTCAATTCAACTCCAAACGTCATATTTTACTTCTAGATCGGCGAGTTCTTTATCGCAATGCTTTAATTGTTGCCAAAATGCTACAATTTATCATTCATTTCCTACAAAACGAGCAAAGCGTAATACCTTTTCCACAAAATAGTAATAAAGCCCTATTTACTCATGTAATGCATGCACATCAACTAATTCTACCCATAATTAAGCCCAAAATATATGCAAAACACATGTCAATCAAACCCCAAACTTAAATCATTGTGATCTCCTACCAACACTTTATAAACAAGACAAAATACAAATGGGGGTAATGAAGAGTAACTTAAGAACAACGCATCACAATTCATGTCGTTTATCCATAGACATCAAGCAACAAACCAACCAAGCTTCAAATATCTAACACGAGCACAAGTCTATTAAACTCATGGCAAACACTTCAAATCACGCCTCTCATGGATAAAGTGTATACTCTACTCTCTAGGATAATAAGGGACGTGTATTCGGTCAAATCATATCAATGTTGAAGAATATATGCTTGCAAATCGTCTCACATCTCCGCCACTCGATTGTATGCAATTCACAAATCGAGAAAAGGACTTTGCTTATGGTTGTAATAAAGGCTCTTTGGTTAAGGTAGGGAAATATGGATGAAGTGACTCAAACTCAAACGTATAGATTGGTAAGCACATTGTTTTTCTCAAACAATTATTCTCATTCAAATCAACTATGCACCCCCAATCACCTTTTATTCTATCACATCTCTATTTCTCCCTTCTTTTCCTACAATTTATTCTCTTTTGCCTTACATCACAATTCTTAGCCTCTATATTTATTTACGGCCAACTCACTTATGCAATGCTTTTTTTCCGACTCTTTTGTGAGTATCCTCCCTTTTCTTCTTTTATTCCCAATCACCCACCATGCACACCATTTTCTAACTTCTCGATATCCTTATCCATCCCTTTATTCAATCCCTTTACTCAATGTTATACGCTCAAGCTTAGGGTATGAGATATATCAAGTTAAGGCTTGAAATGTGGCTATCCAAAATCGGCAATAGGCTCAAATTGGCTAACTAGGAAAATAAAATATCATACGGTAGGCAAAAGGCTTGAAAGCTTAACAAAAATGGCCTAAAATCATTTTCAT
Organism: Rehmannia glutinosa; assembly: GCA_016081115.2. Lineage (NCBI taxonomy): Eukaryota > Viridiplantae > Streptophyta > Magnoliopsida > Lamiales > Orobanchaceae > Rehmannia > Rehmannia glutinosa. The sequence continues at coordinate 70,771,797 of CM071931.1, read as the reverse complement.
AAATTGCATACAACATATGACTTGACGACGGAGATACCGAGCAAGTTCTAGAATTCAAATCAACATGAATGACACACTCAATCAACAACAAGATTGCATATAATGAAAGCAAGAAAGGCTCAAAAAGCTCACAAGCTTGCAATTGTGTAATTCAAAGCATATCAACCATGATTTCAATATTCACATGCTCCATATCATCTATTCTCAACCCGGTCAACTCACGTTTAACACCCAATTCAAAACAACATAAACTGTTCAACAAATGCTCTCAAGATCACAACAAGCACACAAAGAGCGGTCAACTTACTCCCTAAAAACCTAATAAAGCAATAAATGTGCTAAAACAATAAATGTGCTAAAATCGAAAACAAGCATCTAATGCAATGCAACCTATATTCTCTAAATGCAACTATATGAATGCAAATATATTATTATTTTTTTTGCCACACCCTTCAATCAAAATAACTACCTCTCCCCCAAACTTGAATGGAATTATATCGCATAGAAGATAAGATAGAATTTCAAAGAAAAGTGTGGATTGGGAATGCATACCTGAATTCTTGACCTAATAATGCTTCAAGAACCGACGACGGGTCGTGCGTGTGCACACGGGCCATCCATGCATCCCCTGCGATGGTCCTTTTTCTATTTTTTTTTTAAAGAAAAGCAAATAAATCCTAACTAATAAAGGGAAAAACGAAAATGAATACAACAAACTATTGGGTTGCCTCCTAACAGCGCTTCATTTAAAGTCTATAGCTTAACGCCTGTAACTCTCATGAATTTGTGCCTCCTTTGAATGCATATAATAGATGCTTTGGGTCATGGTCAAGTGCCAAATTTGCATTATTTGCACCTAATATTGCATACTTGGGATTTCCAAGCAAGGATTGGAGTCCTGGTGTTGGAACTTTTTATTTGAGTTACATGCATGTTGTCCGTGCGCATGCACGCATAGTCTGTGCTCGTCTCATTATCAAATAGTTTTCTTATGGCATCTCGCACACGCCGCTCGGGCGTACACGCACGGTTCGTGTGTTCCTTGTCCTGTTTTTGCTTCTTTTCGGTACCACAAAAAGGGTTGAAAGTACATAGACACACAAATCCGTGTTTGGCTCCAAATTTTCTTGCTTTTCCAGGATCTTTGGCTCCTCGGGTTCGGTACCACTCCTTAGGCGAATGGCATTATATTGTTTCTTTGGGTTGACTTTAGTGTTGCTCGAAAATTGGCCCTTTTGATGTTGTCTACCAACGATCGTGGCTAATGGCTAACTGGGTTCCAAGATTTTCCAATTGTGTGCCCCAGTGTTAGCCAATTGTGCGACATGTGCCTCAATTTTGTCCAACTTAGTCTCATGTTTATTGAACCAATTCCTTGTTTCATTCATAAATGCGGTGAGGGCGTCCTCCATAGATGGCTTTGCCTCCGGGATAATAGATGCGTAGGAGTAGGATTATTCCAAGAATTGTAGGAATTCGAGTTATTGAAATAATTGGCTTCCTCCATCGGAGCGGGTGTTCGTGCACTACCCGAACCAACTCAAAGAAAACAAATCAAATAATGTAGGAGTGGAATTAAATAAAATGAAAAGAAAAAAAAATGTCTAAATTAAAAATAATTATGTTTATCGCAATATTAGTACTAAAAATTTAATTACTCCCCAAGACAAGCGCCAAAAACTTGTTCGCCTTATTTTTAGCTTCACCGCAAAGTGTCACGGTGCGAGTTTATAGAATAGGGTTAGCCAGTCGAATCCACGAGGGACTAATAAATTAATGTACTAAGTATTGGATTGTAATAGCTTTATTTTTATCTAGACGATCGAAAGTTGAAGGATTGGTATTATTAATACTAAGACAAGAAATTTATCCAAAAAGAAACAAAGCATTCATTAACCTACTCTCTCGGGATGCATGTAAAAGCGTTGATTGGAATATCTATTCTAAAGCATCTCTACTCAACATGAGATATCCAACTCCTAAAAAGAACAAAAGACTAAATATCCTCACAAATATTCACAGACTTCTCAATCTTGCAAATATCCATGTCAAGTACTCACAGATCTAGTATTGAAACTAACTGCATTCGAATTATGAATCAATACATCAAACAAGTTAAACCAAAGGCCTTTTGATAAAACAAGAATTAAAACAAAGTACTTGAATAGGGTTGGAAAATAATAACTTCAATTGCAATTAATCATCAAATAAAAGTATTCATTAACCTACTCCCAAACCGGGAATCACAAGATGTTTAGCTGGACATAGAAAACAAATAATTCATAGACAAATTATTCTGTTCATGTCTAATTAATTGAAAATAAAGATACTATGGAATGCGAAGACAAGGGGGATGTCAATGATCTCTCGATCTATCTTCAATCCTCAAGCGTGTTGTTGTTGCCTTGATCGATCTCTCCATTCTCTGGTGGAAAATTGCTCTTTTTACGTGTTCTAGGCAAAAGTCAGTGTATCTCTCTTTTGGCCGCGCCCGTCTCTATTTGTACTTTGTTCGGTCGAAACCCGATTCACAACATGTCAAACTCTGCATTTTCGCACAGCGCACGGGCCGTGCGCCTAGCGACGCCACTTGCTAGGTGCCGCAGAAACATGCTAATCGCTGAAGGACGACGGGCGATCACGCACATCATCACGCCAGCGACCAGACCCGTGCGTATGGTCGAAGCTTGAGACTCGGTGTTGGTGGTCGGCGCACGGCCATGCTAGGGACGACGCCCGCCTGCCCGCACACACTGCCGCAATCGATACTGCTCTTTTTCTTCCGTGTCTCGCCGCCGGTTCTTGACTTCTTCTCGCTCAACTCCAAACGTCGTACTTTACTTCTAGTATCGGCGGTTCTTTATCGCAATGCTCGAATTATTGCCAAAATGCTATAATTTATCATTCATGTCCTATAAAACGAGCAAAGCGTAATACATTTTCTACAAAATAGTAATAAAGCCCTATTTACTCATGTAATGCATGCACATCAACTAATTCTACCCATAATTAAGGCCAAAATACATGCAAAAACACATGTCAATCAAAGCAAAGCACTAATGGCATATTTCTTTTTAATTGTTCGTATCCAACAATGCTAGAATCAGCATTTTTGCCAAATGTAATCATCTTACCATTGGCGGTACATGCCCTTGCATAATTTTACCTTCGTGCCTAGTCAAATGTAATTCAACATCTATTGCACAAACTAATTCAGCATCTTATCGTTAGTGGTACATGTCCTCGCATAATCTTACCTTAGTCCTTAGCCATGTGCAGCTCAACATGTATATGGATGAATTTTATGAAATGTTTTATAGTTAAATTTTATGAAATATTTTATAGTTCAATTTTGTAATAAAACTTATATTGTATTTTACTTTATTTTATTTTTCATCTTTTCTTAATTAAAGAAATTATACAATATCATTAATTATTAACTGAGAGTATAGTAATATAATAATAAATAATTATTATATATCAAAATATAATAGAATAAAAATAATACAAGATAGTATGTCTCTTTTTAAAGTTTGTAACGAGGAAAACATCAATTTGAGTATGAAGATGAAGTTGGGAACCAAATTACAAAAGTCGAATAAAATTTATATTTTATTTTATTTTTCATCTTTTCTTAATTAAAGAAAATATACATTATTCTTAATGAATATAATAATATAATAATAATAACTATATTTAATATATCAATTATAATATAATAATAATAATAATAATAATAATACAAGATAATACATCCTTTTTTTCGTAATGAGAAAAACATCAATTTGAGTATGGGATGAAGTTAGGAACCAAATCACAAAATTTTGAATGAAATATATATTTTATTTTATTTTTCATCTTTTCTTACTTAAAGAAATTATACGGTATCATCAATTATTAACTAGACCATTATAATATAATAATAAATAATAATTAAAGAAACTATATGGTATCATTAATATCGCAATAATTTGGAGATAAATACCAAACACGAGAAAGCCACATTGACCATATGTCATCCCTCTCAAAATAAGGTAACCCTAAAAGAAAAGAACAAACGCACTATCAATGGACCGTTTGGTGGTTTTTAAGGGTTTGGCCAAAAGTTATATAACACAAAAAAACCATAAATCGCGAGAATTATTACGTAAAATATTTCCATAACTATTTCATAAATAAATTGTAACTTATGATGTTGGGTTAGCCATTGAGTTATAAGCTTTGGTATACGGTTCCCACAAAGTACATACAAATGAATGATTAGAATAAAGCAACAACAACCCAAACCATTCTCCTTCGTCTTCCTAGACCAAAAGGTGCCTCGTCTCCCATTATTGGTTGAATTGTTCTTCATCAACTTAACCAACCTTTAGTGATATGGTGGTGGAGATGAGAGAAGCAAAAATTGAAATGAGCAAAAGCAATATATGTAATACATATAGATCTAGAGCCCACGAGAATAGACCTAAAAATTTTCTATGTCCCCCTTAGAGGTATACAATGAAAATCATAATCGTAACATATATTTGAAAAGAGTTTCCGATTATGAAAGAATATTTACGATCCTTATCTCTATTGGTTGTTCTCTCCACAATTCTTGTCTATATCATATTCCAATTAAAATTTCAAGGCTCCTACCTGATCTCATTGCACATGATAATATATTATTATGTGTTAATTGTTAATTATAACAGTGATTTATTCAACCACATAAAATTGAAACTTGTTTATGAGTTCCTTAAATGAGTTTTCAATGTAAGAGATTCTTTTATTTGGCAATCCAGACGACATATTAACTTTCTCAATCTTGGGATACAAAATGACAATGGGCATATAATTAAAGTTATTTTCCATAACAGTACATCTATATGATTAGACGTTTGATTGAAAAAAGTTCAACACTAACTAAAAATTTAAAAACGGGAAACATAAACCAAAAAATAAGCAACAGAAAAAAAAAGAATTAGACTCCTCTCATACGTTGGTCTCAGCTGCACATCCATCCTCAACTGCTTCAGCCAAAACAACTTGTTGATCTCTGTAGTACGCATTCCAATGTTTCACTGCTCGAAAAATAAAACAAACGGCATCTGTGATACCCCATATTCAATAAACCTAGAATTTTATTTGAGATAATTATTCTATTATATTTTTAATGATTTATGTCATTTAATCGAATAATAATTATGAAGTTAGAATAATTTTCAATATCTATTTGACTTTACAATTACTATTGATACATCATTTATAGGGAATTATTTAGTGATTGGGATTAGAATTAAATTTGGTCTAATAGTAGTATAAAATGTGTAACACCTAATTTATTTAATTATTTTAGAATATGAGTTTATGTCTATTATATTAACTGGTTTAAATATGTTTGTGATGTTTATTGGGTTATTTGGATTTTATTTAATTTAGTATAAGTATCACAATATGGAATCTATAGTTAAACAAATAGACTAGTGAATAATTATCATGTGTGAAATTCTAAAATAATAATAATACTAATAATGTGGGTAATAATTTTTGGATAGAGAATAATGGGGCAATTAATTAAATGAGAAAGATATAGGGATTTATAAATAAAAAGAATACAAGTTATTGTAACCCTGTTTATATATATATATATATATATATATATATATATATACACACACACACGTTTTATAACTCACGCACTCCTTGGAGCCGAAAAGAACAAGTTTTCGAAAAATTAGATCCAGTTTGAGAACTACTTAATCAGTGAGTTCTTCTAACCAAATAATTTTATACGTGATTTCTTATGAATAATTTAGAAGTGATTCTTGTCCTATTGTATAGTAATTTTTGAAACAATTTCGTTTCTTGATGAGTTTAAGGAGCAAATTAATTTCGGTCGTCAAGTCAAATAAGTATCACTTTGATCATAAAATGAAGCATTATGTTAATTGGTAATCATGGAATTTATTTTATTTTCATCTTTTCTTAATTAAAGAAATTATACGGTATCATCAATTATTAACTAGACCATAATAATATAATAACAAATAATAATTATTTAATATATCAATTATAGTATAATAATAATACAAGATAATACGTCCTTTTTTTTAAAAAAGTTCGTAATGAAGAAAATATCAATTTGAGTATGAGGATGAAGTTGGGAACCAAATTACAAAAGTCGAATAAAATTTATATTTATTTTAGTTTTCATCTTTTTCTTAATTAAAGAAACTATATGGTATCATTAATATCGCAATAATTTGGAGATAAATACCAAACACAGAAAGACATATTGACCATATGCCATCCCTCTCAAAATAAGGTAACCCTACGAGAAAAGAACAAACGCACTATCCATGGACCGTTTGGTGGTTTTTAAGGGTTTGGCCAAAAGTTATATAACACAAAAAAACCATAAATCGCGAGAATTATTACGTAAAATATTTGCATAACTAATTCATAAATAAATTGTAACTTATGATGTTGGGTTAGCCATTGAGTTATAAGCTTTGGTATACGGTTCCCACAAAGTACATACAAAGGAATGATTAGAATAAAGCAACAACAACCCAAACCATTCTCCTTCGTCTTCCTAGACCAAAAGGAGCCTCGTCTCCCATTATTGGTTGAATTGTTCTTCATCAACTTAACCAACCTTTAGTGATATGGTGGTGGAGATGAGAGAAGCAAAAATTGAAATGAGCAAAAGCAATATATGTATAATATATAGATCTAGAGCCCACGAGAATAGACCTAAAAATTTTCTATGTCCCCCTTAGAGGTATACAATGAAAATCATAATCGTAACATATATTTGAAAAGAGTTTCCGATAATGAAAGAATATTTACGATCCTTATCTCTATTGGTTTTTCTCTCCACAATTCTTGTCTATATCAAATTCCAATTAAAATTTCAAGGCTCCTATCTGATCTCATTGTATTATGTGCTAATTGTTAATTATAACAGTGATTTATTCAACCACATAAAATTAAAACTTGTTTATGAATTCCTTAAATGAGTTTTCAATGTAAGAGATTCTTTTATTTGGCAATCCAGACGACATATTAACTTTCTCAATCTTGGGATACAAAATGACAATGGGCATATAATTAAAGTTATTTTTCATAACAGTACAACTATATGATTACACGTTTGATTGAAAAAGTTCAACACTAACTAAAAATTTAAAAAAGGGAAACATAAACCAAAAAATAAGCGACAGAAAAAAAGAACTAGACTCCTCTCATACGTTGGTCTCAGTTGCACATCCATCCTCAATCTGCTTCAGCCACAACAACCCGTTGCTCTCTGTAGTACGCGTTCCAATGTTTATTTTGCTCGAAAAATAAAACAAACGGCATCTGTGATACCCCAATTCAATAAACCTAGAATTTTATTTGAGATAATTATTATATTATATTTTTAATGATTTATGTCATTTAATCGAATAATAATTATGGAGTTAGAATAATTTTCAATATCTATTTGACTTTACAATTACTATTGATACATCATTTATAGGGAATTTATTTAGTGATTGGGATTAGAATTGAATTTGGTCTAATAGTAAGATAAAATGTGTAACACCTAATTTATTTAATTATTTTAGAATATGAGTTTATGTCTATTATATTAACCGGTTTAAATATGTTTGTATGTTTATTGGGTTATTTGGATTTTATTTAATTTAGTATAAGTATCACAATATGGAATCTATAGTTAAACAAATAGACTATTGAATAATTATCGTGTGTGAAATTCTAAAATAATAATAATACTAATAATGTGGGTAATATTTTTCAGATAGGGAATAATGGGGCAATTAATTAAATGAGGAAGATATAGGGATTTATAAATAAAAAAATACAAGTTATTGTAACCTAGTTATATATATATAGTATATACACACACGTTTTATAACTCACGCACGCCTTGGAGCGAAAAGAACAAGTTTTCTGAAAAATTAGATCCAGTCAGAGAACTACGAATCGGTGAGTTCTTCTAACCAAACAATTTTATACGTGATTTGTTATGAATAATTTAGAAGTGATTCTTGTCCTATTGTATAGTAATTGTAGAAGCAATTTCGTTTCTTGATGAGTTTAAGGAGCAAATTGATTTCGGTGCCGTCAAGTTAAATAAGTATCACTTTTGAATATAAAATGAAGCATTATGTTAATTGGTAATCATGGAAATCCTCTCAATGTGTGTGATGTGTTGGATTTGTATTAGAAATTTGTATATGTCTTATATGTTGTTTGTTTAACTTCATGGTTGTCATATAAATATATTATTTATGATTTCTTTCATAGGAATATATTACTCATATATTTAGTGGCTTAGGAAAACATAATTTGCAGATGTAAAAAAGGAAGTGGGTTAATGAAACTTGAAGTTGTATGCGTCTGTTTTAAAAGAGATTTAGATTTAATTGGTTTAATAGGCTTTGATTGAGTGTAATAAATTAATTAGTGTACTGAGATGATTTTTATTATTTTTGGTAATGAAGGACAAGATATATTAACTTTGAGCATGTACCTATCGAGTTTATAAGTGTCTTTTAATATAAGTAGCTCAGTATATCAGTTGATAATTTAATAAAATTTCGTTATAAAAAGTTATCATTAACCTAATTATGTTTTATTTACTATTCTAGATTAATCTCATTAAATTACCAGAGGTTTTAGGATTTTGGATATCAAAATCTTTTGGGCGTCGAGGTAAGTGCATCTCTCACCGCAATATGAATAGTCTATTTTATGTTTGTGTCATTTATTGTGTATGAACTATGTTTAAATTATGGGTTTCATAGCGGTTTTCGAGTAAACCTTATGGCATATTGCATAATAGATTACATGAGTAATAGTATATATATACATAGTTTTCAAAAGAATTATATTTTAGAGACTAGTATTAGGGCTCTAGGACCGTCCATAGTTTAGTTTGGGGCACCTAGTCCACCCTAAAAGGGCTCTTAGTCCGCCCTTATTAGTTATTTCGCTCCGGTGGGATTCGATGCCTAGCTACCCCTGGGTACCATTGGAGTTGCGCGCGCATTGGTAACATACCAGGCCCTTATCGGTTAAATATTTATGCAAGTATGTGCATTTAATAGAAAATAGATATATCTTGTGCATGTTCATATAAACCTGTTTAATTGTTTTGTGAGACATGGTGTTACTTACTAAATGTTGCTTATAGTTTTATATTCTCATATTGCGAGATAAAGGCAAGGGTTTACAATAGACACGGAGGATAGCGAGGGTTGTGCGGGCGATAGTGGCGGCGGAATCTCGGAAATTAGTTTCTGCTAGAATTTTAATTATATCGAGTTTAGACTTAATTGAAGTATTTGATTTGAAGTTTGCGTAGAGCGTTCCTTCGGATAAGAACTCTTGATGACTTCTTCTTAGTATTCCTTTATTAAAGGTTATGGGATTTCTAGCATCAACTCATTTTAGTTTTCTTTTTTTAAAAAAAAAAGTTATACTATCTTTTCCTTTTTAACTCGAATGCTTTATCGGATGACTTTATAATAATTTAAATAGTCGGTGAATATTAAGTTAATTAACATCCCTTAGGGAATGTTACAAAATGACTTTGATTTATTTATCAAACCCATAATTAGATCTATTTAGCCCATTATAACTATTTTCAGAAAATTAGAACTAGTTTAAACCCATTAATCATAATTTCCAACATTTGAGACAACTGGCCCAATCAATATATTAATCTCAACAATTTAGGTGGCCCAAGATCTAGCGCCCATGGAGCCCAACCTTTACTTAACTTTTGTTAAATCAAGATTCAAATCCACCACCATCTATAGGGGTGTCAATTTGGGTTGGTCAGGGTTCGGGTCCAGGGTTCGAGGTTCGCGTGTCGGCAGTGACCGGACCCGACTGTTTAATTATTCGTGTCATAATCTTGAACCCGGACCCGACCTACTTATTTCACGAGGTAACCGGACCCGACCCGCGTAACCCGTTTAATAAAATTATTTTCCTATATATTTAAAAGTTTTAATGAATAAATTTATTTTTTTAAAATCAATAACTATCATACACTATTCAATCAATAAAAAAATATCACCATTCACAACATACAAAAAGAAATAACATAATTACATAAATAACATAACACGATCATATTTTAGGGACAATATTAAAAAAACATGCATAATAATAACAAATACATAATTAAGGAAGTTTTATCATTTAAGTTTTAAGGATATGTCTTGTTTGTTGTTTTTCTTACAATTAATTATTTACTTAATTTTCTTTTAAATTCACAAACGGGTTAAATGGGTCGTAGTAGGTTGACCCGAACCCGACCTATTTAATTGGCGGGTTATTCGGGTTCGACCCATTTTCGACCCGGACCCACAAAGTCCGGACCCATACCCATTAATTTCGTGTTAGGTTAGTGTATCGGGTTTTGCGTGTCGGTCCGAAATTGACACCCCTAACCATCTATATAAGTAGGGGTTTGAGAAGCTGGAGTTCATTTTTCTACCTTTGCAAAAAAATTAAAAACCAACTTGCCACTCCACTTTGTTCATCTCTTGGCTGCCACTTCAATTCAAGGTAATCATTTTTATTTTTGTTTCACTTTTTCTATTCTTTACCTTCTTTCTAGTTATATCAATTTCTATACCAAAAACATCATAGATACATAGATTTAAAAGAATGTTATATATTGCATTAAATACGGTGAGCAATTATAGGGAGAAGAAGAAGTTTTCTTAAGTTTTAGGTATTCACCTCTTTTCAACTTTAGACACCACACCTAACACTCAAAAGTCGAAAAAAAAAAAAAAAAAGAAAAGAAAAACTAGTCATTTCTTCCTCTTTCTTGTTTCGACAGAGAGCACTTGAGAGAGAGAATTTTTTTTTTTGTAATTTTACACAAGCCTATCTCATTAAACCAAATCACTTATTCATTCATTAATTATTGAGCCCACTCTTGAAATCAAAGTTTTATACATTTTAATATTTTTTTAAACCCAAAGCCCAGTCCTTTACTATAGCTATAAATACACTAAAAAGCTAAGCAATTCCTACACTACATTTCAATTTTTCCACTTCACGAATATGAGCAAAGTGGGGCTCTATTTTCCATCTTTCGGCCGAGAGTGTTGGAAAAAGGGGAGGGAATTATCTTGCTAATTTCTCATAGATATTACATACCAATACCTCGTCACAATCTCCAATCCGTTATAACAAATTTGGATCTAGAAATTTGATAGTGCCATGAGCCAAGATACAAATATTTGAGGAAAAGCTAAAACTCCTTTTATTTGAACATGGACCTTATAAAATCGATAGCTTTAAATTTAGTATTATTTTTATATATTTATAACTTGAGTTAGAATCCTAAAATAAGTGTTTGAACCTCCTTGTAGGAATTTAGAAGCTACTTCGGAGTTCTAACCATTTCATAGGATCGAACATTTAACACGTGGGTAAAAGTTTATTTGAAGGTTATTTTAAATGGGTAAATCTTTTGTTTTTAAGTGAATGTCATGTTAATGGAAAAGATGAATCATGGAATATTGCATCCATCAATTTCATTATGCTTGAATTCGCTATATTTGATTATGAAATTTTAAATTGTGTTGTAGGATTGTTATTTGATAATCAGGTTAGATTAGATAATAACTAAGGATTGAACCTTGACTAGAATCCTGAATCTTTTAAATAGATTTTTGTGTTAATTTTCATAAAGTACGTAATTTGTTAGACCATCTCCAACCCATTACACTAATATTGGTGTAAAAACTACACCAAATTTGGTGTTTTGGTGTAATTTTGTCAAAACCATCTCCAAACCATTACACCAAATCTTACACCAAATGAATATTTTATTCTTTTTCTTCACTTTATAGTAACAAAATTTATTTATTTATACAATTATTTTATTTAAATATATTTTTTAAATAGTAATGTAATTAACTATAAACTTCCATTTAATTAATATTATATTAATTAGTTATATTACTAAAATAAATATTAAAATTAATATTATTATTTCTTTTAATTTACATTATAATTATTTGTTATTTATTAATTTATAGAAAATATTAATTAATTATTAAAATCATGTTATATAAATTAATTATATGTAAAATGAGGATATAATTGGAATTTAATTTTGAGGTAAAAGGGAATTGGAGGGCAAATGTGGAATATTTGTATTACACCAAATTTGGTGTAAATGAATAGTGTTACACCAAATTTGGTGTAATACTATTCACTACACCAAATTTGGTGTGAGGTTTAGAGTTGGGTTGGAGAGGGATTTTTGCATATTTGGTGTAATAAGGTGGGATTTGAAGTTGGGTTGGAGATGCCCTTACAACTATATGTTAACTAACTTGAAAGAATATAAATACATGCAATGTGTCCGTAGCTTTAACTTTAAAGTTGTTTGAATAATTGACACAATATTGGACTAAATTGTATTTTAATAAACTGGACAATATTGTATTTCCTTGAAGTCAAGAATAATTAACCTAGTCGAGATAAGATGAATTACCCACGTAGCCTCATCACTTTTACAAAATTAGAGAACTTCTCACATGCGAGATAGACAAATTTTGTTAGTAGTCGTTAAGATTGAAAATTTATATTTTGTGTTGTAATGTCATGTGCGCGAGTATTTTAATTAGATTATACCTATTTCATTTGCAATCAATTATGATGTGCATCATTTCCTGTTTGTAATTCATTGATATTTTGTCATTATCGTTTATCATTACGTTCTCATTTACTTGTCAATGAATTAGTTTCGAGTCTTGTCATGAACCCGTTTGGCGTGTGTAGTGTGGGCAATCAATCGAGGCAGGTCGCTTGTTAGTGTTTGCTCGACTACACATGTGCCTATTCCAATATTTCTAGTCGGGTCGGAGGCGGTGGTGAAACTTGGGTCGTAGTATTGGTATATTTAGTAATATGATGAACTCTGGGTATAAACCCATAGCTAAAGAGTCGCCGAGCCACTCGGAGGAATAAGGTGCTTGGAGGCTTTGACCTGGTGAGTTGAGAACGCATGATAGGGTTCGGTGTTTGATCAACATCGACCCCGCACTTATTTTGTGTATCCTGTTGGTTTTTAAAATAAGGCATAGAACCTTGTCCATTTTAAATTTGATTTGAATCTCGTAATTTTATTTTACCGTATTTGTGCTAATATGTATTTGATGCAACAAACGAACATCGTGAGGTCAAGTACAATTTATATTCTATTCCGATACTATTGCAATATTATTTGTGTATAATTTGCTTATTCATGATATTACTTACTTGTGTAGTGGTATTTATTTGGTAGGTTTTGTAATTAACATTAGTCTTGATAATTCGCATTCATTTGCATGTATGAAACAGTTTTGTTCACTAAATGTTAAAAAGAATTTCTTTCAAGTTTTCATTAATAACTCTTGCATTCCCATTCCTTTACCCACCGAGCTCGTTTAGCTCACCGCGTTTCTCCTAAAAACTTTGGAGATACACGAACTTGAGTCCAGGACACCAAGACAAGAGTAACACGAGAATCCGAATTGTGTTATGTCATTTCTCACGATTATGCCCTAAGTATTTGAGCGTAATAGTACTAATTTTGGTTACTAGTTTTCAATGTTTTATTTGTTATTATTAAGTTTTATAAGTTAAGACTTATTTGTAATATTTGTAATATGCTTAGTTTATGTGCTTGGATTTTACTGTATTTGTTTTTGGTAGAATCGGATCATGTGGTATTATAAGTTTTAAATTATTGTACTTTTGGACAATTACGCTTGTGGAACTTAAGTGAGTAAATATTCGGAGGATGTTATTCGTTAATCGAGACTTTTGTGATTATTTTTGGTTTATTAAATTTGGGGCGTTACGATTATGGTATCGAACTTAGGTGTAAAAGGAACTACATCCGAGCTAATCCAGGACAAGATTATCTACATGTGGATTAGATTATTACGAATGAGTGATGTCACGCCCCCAAAATGGAAGCCGTGACACAATTTACCAAACTTACGTCGGTTTACCAAGCCGACTTATTTATCCTCCAACATACGTTAGTAGAGCGATAAAATCCCAACTAATTATAAATAAGGGAATAACTAAGTCGAGTATGGTTGCGTGAGAATCGGAAAAATAAAAATACAACATAATAATTGTTCTCCAGGGTCCTACGCCCGCTATTACATTAAATAAGTCCAAAGTCTAAATCATCACAAATAAAATCCATCGTCTTAATAAAGTTCAATACAATACGTAACTAAGCTACGTCTTGAGATCCATCGCCGCTGTCTTGTCCCGATCTGACTCTTCATCCTCCGGTTGATAAAATAAGTGGGGTGAGAACAAAAATTCTCGGTGGGTGGGTCTTTGGTGTGCAAAAGAGTGTGGCTCGTTTTATGCACGGAAAATAGTTTCATGGAAATCGAGTGCATTAGAGTGCATATGACTTTGTCCCATTATTTATATAAAGATTTCCATTAACCATTATGTTATATTGGTTAGAATTAGTCAAGTACTATTAATGTCTTATTAAATTCACTTCCACTTTCAATTGGATAAAGCAAGCAAATTATCCCACTTCACTTGGATAAAGCAAGCAAATTATCCCACATCATTTGGATAAAGCGAAGCAAATTATCCCGCATCACTTGGATAAAGCCGAAGAAAATTATCCCACATCACTTGGATAAAGTGAAATCCCACATCACTTGGATAAACCGAACCAAATTATTCCACATCACTTGGATAAAGCCAAGCAAATTATCCCACTTTAAATTTTCACTTTACTTTTCACTTTCATTCTCATTTTCACTTCCACTCATCATTTCACTTCACATTTCACTTTAAATTTCACTTCACTTCACATTTCACTTCAAGTTTCACTTCACTTCACATTTCACTTCACTTTTAATTTCACTTTACGTTTCACTTAAATCTTCACTTCACAATTTCTCTTCCAAACACTATTTTTTTCTCGTTCCAAAAATTTGATAAAATCGTTAGCAAGTCCGGAGTGATCTTCGTCACACAATATCCGGTATTTATTTCAAAAAAGAACTTGCGGTCTAGTTATCGGGCGGATAATCTAGTCGGTTTTAATATTCGGTTCGACACATTATGTTCAAGCTCGATATTTTTATTATATAAGTATGAATTATGTTTTAAAATATTTATAAGGTAATCTAGTTAGAAAATCTCAACTTCAAGGCCCTTAGAAATTTTAAATAAAAATCATTTTTTTCTAAGGAGAACATACCGTTATCGGGTTCTAAAATTTGATAAGTTTCAGTGCGGACTCGGAAAAGAGTAAGGTCAGTTTCAAATATTTCTAAATTCCCAGAGGTTTAAATTTCGGAGGCTCGAGACAGATTTTATAAATTTTGCGATTCGCCCTCTAGTTTTCTAAAAATTCCAATTTTTGACTTGATATTTTAAAATTAGGTACCTCTTAAACCGGGAAGGATTTTGAGGTGATTCCAATTTTGGACAGTAATAAGTTGTGGTTAAAACAGTTTTAAAAATTTGAAAGTTAGGTACCTCATTTTTAAAAATTACAATTTTGGTCAAAAAGCGTTTTTTTTTGTCGTTAATGGCTCGTTTCAAGTCGGATGGTTATGAAATTTTAACTAAAGGTATAAAACATCATATTAAATAAATCTGCAAGTTTTCGAGATACCTTGACTGCCCCAGTTTCAAAAATTACAGTTTGGTCCTTTAAGTTTTAGAATTTTATATTTTGATATCAAACTTGTTCCTTATTGTATTTTCTTGCCGGAAGGGTCCCAATCTTTCAAGTCACTTCATATATGAAATTTACAAATTAT
The DNA here is from genome assembly GCA_016081115.2 of Rehmannia glutinosa. NCBI lineage: Eukaryota > Viridiplantae > Streptophyta > Magnoliopsida > Lamiales > Orobanchaceae > Rehmannia > Rehmannia glutinosa. The sequence goes on along the minus strand of CM071931.1, from coordinate 70,755,970 downwards.
TGGGTCCAATATTTCGAATTTTAGAGGTGGCCTTCATAGTTTTTCATATTTACACTTTTGGCCCAATATTTCACAATAATTGCAAAAATAACTCAAGCTTCGAATTTTCTTGCACAAGTTACAAGTCCAGAATTCCAATAATATACAAAAACTCATTTTAAATATTTCTAAAATATATTTGAACATTCATAGCATCATAAAATCATAAAATGATAATGATGAGCAATTTTATCGACATTTTATGCAAGAAAAATATCATACTCATCTTTTTATTTTCTCAAACTTGATAAAATTCATAAAATATCATATTATCACATGAACATGCATTTTTGTGCACTAGTAGAAAGAATGATGCATTTTTGTAGAAACATTTTCTCCCACCTCGTAGTAATTTTTCGGGTTGTGGTCAAAATGAAGATCTTCTCAAGAATTCAAGCTCTTGGTTCTAATACTCAAAGTCCAGCCCCTAAATGTCACCATATCCATATTTTGTGTTAAAATTGAGGTCTCAAGTCTAAGAAAAATATCGTAAAATAAATGGGTTAATTCTTACCTTAATATCCTCAAGTAGTTTCCAAAATGAATTTCTCTCTTCAAGCTTCTAACCTCAACTTGAACTTGTATAGGTCAGCCCCTAAGCTCCAAATATTCATATCCTTGAGTCAAAAAATTAATTCCTCAAGTTGTCAAGAGGAAAAATACTAAACCACAATTTTCTCACCTTAAAAGTGTGTAGTCTTGAATTTCTTCTACAAGCTTGTAGTCAAGTCTAGTCTCTTAATTCTTCAAGAAATTCTTCTAAGGGTGCCTCAATGAGAAGGATACAACATGATTAGAAGGTGAAAGTATAAGGTTGAGGATTGAGAAAAAAATAGAGTTGGAAGAAATAAAAATTTTCTTACCTTATGCTTGATGAATTTGACCCTTTAGAGAGGAAAAATGGGAGCAAGTATTGTGTTTTTATTCTAATTATGGAATGAAAAATGTTGGGAAGTTTGGATAGAAGAAAGCAAAAATTTTGGTTCCCCAAATACCTAGTGGCCGAAATGAGGTGATAATTGGCAAATATTTTTGTTTTTGGTGCATAGGCTTTGAAATGAGGTTTTGTTGGGAGGTTTGTTGTGGGATAAGAAAAAAATGCAATTGATCCCCACTTAGAAGAATCATGGCCGAAAGATATGGCCTTAGGTGGTTATTTAGTTTTTTTTTATAATAGGATTACATTTGTTGGGTTATAAAAAAAAATTTGATTGATTCCCTAAAAAAAGTAGCCGAAAGTTGAGGGGAAAAGGAATAATTATCAAAGTCTTGTTATTACTTGTTTATTTGCAAATTTTGGTTGGAAAGAAAAAAGGTTGTCCCCTACCCCTTTATGCATGTCATCGAAAGTTGGCAGCAAAAATAATATGTTTTATCCTTTTTTTTATTAAGATTGAAATAATTAGGTTTTTATATATATATATATATATATATATAGGAAGGTTCAAATGGGACACCACCCCTTATATGAGACGATGGGGATTTATCCAAACCATTGAAATATTACAATTAAGGGTCCAGATTTAATGGTTAATATTAATATTAAAAATTATTAATTATAAGCAATAAGGGCATAATAGACAATTTGAGAAAATAACAAATCAATGAAAGAACCGTTCCTAATTTATAGGAATAGATAAGGAGAAAATAATGGATTTACAATCTTTCCAAATCACAACCAATATCCCCCCAAAATAATGGATTTACAATCTTTCGTTAATATGTTATCACCGCTCATTACAATTTGTTTTTTATTATTATTTTTATTTACGAAATAATCGCATTCAATACATAAGAAACATGTATATATAGTACGATGTGAAATATGACAATTATACATCTGAAACGCTTATTAACCGTGACAAATGAACCAAATACACAAAGTAAACATGTATATATAGTACGAGTGAAATATGACAATTATACACTGAAACGCTATTAACCGCACAGTGAACCAAATCACCAATGTACATCGTGTTACGTTAAAATCTGAAAAAATGTATATTCAGTATACACACATTCTTGCTTTGATTTTGCAGTAATATACACATGGTCATTCCTATCCCCTCCAAAAAAAAACTGGAAAATATCATTTTTCCCTAAAAAAATGCAGTAAAACTGCACAAATATACAACATTTTAATAATAATTATGCAGTAAAAATACACAAATTTTACTCGATTGTAATACTAATTATGCAGTAAAAATACACGAATTATATAGCTTTCTAATTCTAATTATACAGCCTTCGATAAATATGGGCGCATGTTAACAAACATTAAACCACACACAACACGTACCAGCATCCTAACAATATGTACACATTAAAAACTGCATTAATTAAACATTCCAACAAAACGATACTCAGTTAGACTCCAAAATAACCAACCGCAAAATTATACAAAGAAAAATACACTAATTCTACAAAGTAAAAAACACTAATTATACAAAGATTCTAATACATTCCACCAAAACGACATTCAGTTTTTAATTTACAGTAAAAATACACTAATTATACAGCATTCTAATACTAATTATACAGCATGTTTTTGTTCATCCATAAAGGAGGCCATAGCTTCAACCAAAACCTTGGGCGTGGTCCTAGTAGTCAACATGGGGAACAAATCCTTAACACTCTTCTTCACAACCCGACTGCTCCTTTTCCTTTTCTTCGGCTGAGCATTTGCTTCCCCCGCCCCACTACTAGTACCACCAATGTTAACTTGCGTTTTTGTTGTCCTCTAGCCATACACACAAATTAGCACCTACAATTAAGAAGACAAAAGAAATAATCATTATTCCAATTCAACATAAATGCAATGACAATCTATGCAGTAAAAATGTTCTACAACAGCAAAAATGCACTACACTAAACAATGCACTGCACCAAAAACAACCTAATTGTATAAATAAAACACTAAAATGTACTTAAGATTACAAAAGTATAATAATATCTCATATTTTGATCACATTTATAAACTTGCGCAAAAAGCAGTGCGATTACACAAGACACGCATCTTTGCAAAAATGTATTACTCAAACACTAAAAATGTATTAAGTAACCACTAAAAAATAATTAAGAATACAACAGATTATCATTTACCAAAAGTACCCATAAGGTTCAATAGACTAACAAAGAAGCACGATGAACAAAACCAGAGATAAAAAAATCTAGAAATTAAAAACACAATCCCAACAACTACGCCGAACAACATAATTGTATAAATAAAACACTAAAATGTACTTAAGATTACAAAGTATAATAATATCTCATGTTTTCGATCACATTTATAAACTTGCACGAACAGTGCGATTACAAAAGGGCATCTTTGCAAAAATGTATTACTCATACACTAAAAATGTATTAATTAACCACTAAAAATTAATTAAGAATACAATGATTTTCATTTACTTAATTTAACTCGACTAAAAATGTATTAAACAAATCCAAGGATCTTTTGACTGTGTGCTTACCAATAATAAATGCAACCATAAGAGATATAGAGAAGGGATTTTCCCTAAAGGTTTCTCATTGGACATACAAGTCCCAACATCCCCTTGGCAAACAAGGTTTGCTTTATTACTTCATTCGGGATTGTGGCCCCTTTATTTTACGAATGTGTATCATATGGTGATAAATGTTAATTTTTCTTGTTAATTAGAAGTAGAGTATGAAACTACCGAGCCATATTAGTTATCATATCTCATTGCCATATGTCCACAAGTCCACTAATCCCTTTGTTTGAAGTCTTTGCATTTTCAATGCCACTTATACACTAAAAATGTATTAATTAACCACTAAAAATCAATTAACAATACAACGGACTTTCATTTACTTAATTTAACTGACTAAAATAGCATCATGTCTCTTTCATTCATTAATCTCAAACGTTGATAAACAGGGAACTTTCATAATCTTTTCATGGTCAATACCCATAAACATTCACATATAGAAATATCAACTTTTTATATCATTCATCAATCTCCAACTTCATCTAATAAGCATATTCTATTAGAATGTGAAAATAATTAATATGCAACCAATCAATAAAAAACCCTAGAAATTGAAAAAAAAGTCCCAACAATGAAAATACTAGAATTTAAAACAAAAATTCAGTTCAAAATTAGCATTTTCAGAATTTCCCAAAAAAATAAAAATATAGAACCCTAGAAACTACACACACTAATTCTAAAAACATTTTCAAGATTTAGGTAAAAATTACAAATACAAGAAATTAAACAAATATGTACCAAACTTACGCTTGTCGGTCGAAAGGAGGAGAAGGGCCGACACACAGAGGTGGTCGTCGCCGGTTGAAAAGCGAGCGAAGTTTCCTCCACCGGACGGTAGCGGTTGAGCCAAGACAAATGAGAGAGACGATAGGAATGTGGATGCTCGAGGTCGGTCACTTGGAGTGATTGAGGCGGACGATCGTTGTTGTTAAGCGATGGAAAAAAAAAGGAGTGATTGAGGCGGACGATTGTTGTTGTGGCGATGGAAAAAAAGAGATTTTGAAAGGAGAAGAAATGGTTCGGAGAGAGAGAAAAGAGTGTTTGAGAGGATATGGAGTGTTTGAGGAGATGATGTGAAGAGACGTGCATATCGAGAGAGAATACACAGAGATACGATGTTTGAACTCCCCAAAAATAGCGCGAATTAATAAATGAATAAATCAATTACCTTTTACAAAATCACTAAACGCCCCTTACTTAATATTTGAAAATTACCACTTTGACCTTTTTTAATTGAATCGGTTAAAAACCATCCTAAAATAAAGGGAGTGATCTTAGCCATACAAAATATTAATCCAATGGCTTGGATAAATCCCCACCGTCTCAAATAAGGTGGGGTGTCTCATTTGAACCAAATCCTATATATATATATATATATATATATATATAGGAGGATAAAAATAAAGATGTGAAATAATAAAATGTGTATTTTCTCAAAATAAATTGGAATTTGGTTAGAGGTGTATTTTAGGATAAGGTGAAATATTTGGATATGAATTAGAATGTACTCCAAAATTATCGAGGGTCTAATATTTCTAAAGTCGTAGTTAACCGATCAAGTAATAATACTAGAAGAGAATATAAAATCATTAGGCTCGAAAAACCGAAGGCGTAATTGGCGTTGGAAGGAATAAATAAATAAGAGCCGTGTCACGTTTCATTAATAATGTGTTCGTGTTACCTAACCAAATAAATAAATCACTACACAATATCGTATCTTACGCCGCTAAAATTCGGGCGTCAAATTCACCCCTCCTTAAAAGAATTTGGTCCCCAAATTCCTCTTAAAATAGTTATGGGTGTTGTCTTCGCATATCGTCTTCCATTTTTCGTTGTTTCCATTACGTCCCCGGTAAAACCTCAATGGTGAATTCAATTTCCCTATCGGAAGGAAGGGCGGTGAGTCCTTGTGGAAATACATCAGGTATTCTCGACACTATAGGCACTTCGTGGATTTGAGTCTCTACTTTAGGTTTATTAGTTACAAATGCCAAGTATCCATGTGTCCCCTTTGTGATTGCTTTCCTAGCCTTTAATGGCGAGAAATGGTTGGAGCCATCTTGATTCGTGCTCTTCCCGATAATTCCACGATAGGTTTTCCAGGTCCACATAACTTAATAGTCTTAGATGAGTCCATTTGTGCATGCATGATGTGTAGACAAACAATCCATACCCAAAATAACATCATACTCGGATATAGACAACAAAATCAAATTAACAGAAAGGTCACATCACCAATCTTTATTTCGCATGTCTTATACATAACATCCGTTATTTGGCTTGCGCCATCGGAGTTGATACTTCTAAGCATATAGGCATATACTCCATGCATGTATAAACATGTTGTACGTAATGTGGTGCAATGAATGAGTGTGATGACTCGGGGTCAAATAGCACTTTAGCATAATGGTTAGATACTAGAAGCGTACCTTCCACCACATTGGTTTTAGCCGGAGGCGTCATGTCCCGCCAAGGCAAATACTTGAGTGGTACCGCTGCAGTTATTCGGTCCATTCCCATTTATGAGGTGGTATGGGTTTGTTTTCAGTGTGAAAATCATTGGCGATCACGTAGTTGATCGATCGCCGCCACATTTGAGGCATTTCCCTTGTTTACGCCAACACCGATCTGGCGTATGTCCCGCTTGCGGCGGTGAGAGCAAGTTATGCTTTGCACATGTTGTTTCCGTTGTTAGTCGGTCCAGTTCCACCCCTTTGGAATTTTGTAGGCGGCCCAATTGTTTTTCGATTATAGGCCACTTTGATCCACGATGCCTTATTCTATGAATTTGCTCGATTCGGTTCAAACCTATTTCTACACGAGAGCGATCTCCCAACCGCGGCAGAGTATGTATCCATTTCCACTTGTCAATAGTTGTTTTCAGAGATCTAATCTCAATCCTCGAGTAAATTTATACAATTTGTCCGCCTCGATTTATGGAGCCCAAAGCATACTTTGATAATCGGTGAAATTCCGATTCGTCTTCGGGCCACGGTCATACTCCCCTACCTCAAACGGTGAAATTCATCACGTCTCGCTTCTCGGACCACTTGAGGAATGTATTGGTCCCTGAATTCGACTGAAAAATTGTCCCACGTCCTTCGGGTTGGTCTTGTTCCCACATTCTCTCCCTGATTTCCACCAATCACGAGCGGTGGATTCCAATCGAAATACCGCTAAGGTAACTTGTTGTTCCCAAGATATCGTAGGGCACCAAAAATGTTTTCCATTTGTTCAAACCAATCCTCGGCCTTGGCATCGTCCAAGTTCCCGGGAAGACGGGTGGATCGAAACGTAAGAATCGTTCCAACACCCAATCATGTGCTTCCCGCACCGGTTCTCGCGTTCGGTTTTGACCAATTTGTTCTTTGCATGAATAGTAAGATCATTGAAGGGCTTGTGCAGACAGGTCGGGCCCCAAGGTGGGAGATGGTGGAAGTTCGGGCGATGGAGTTCTCTCATGTGGAGGGTTAAGGTTTTCCCCGTCCACGTTACGTGGTCTCCTCCGCCTCTTTCTTTGACCCATCCTGTTTTTAGAATAATTAACATCCACTAATCCGTAGATAAAATTATGAGTTATGGTACAACGATTAATGATGTATAATATATAATTTAACGAAGCAATTATTAAGGAATTATTTGTTATAAACTATCCAATAGTGGTGATTCCCATTACAAAGCGAAGGGTCCTATCCTGGGTTAGCTCGGTGTAAGTTTCCTTCTTACAAACCGAGCTCGATACCATAACCTGCCACGCCCCAAAATGGAAGCCGTGACACAATTTACCAAACTTATGTCGGTTTACCAAGCCGACTTATTTATCCTCCAACATACGTTAATAGAAGCGATAAAATCCCAACTAATTATAAATAAGGGAATAACTAAGTCGAGTATGGTTGCGGTGAGAATCCGAGAAAAATAAAAATACAACATAATAATTGTTCTCCGGGTCCTACGCCTTGCTATTACATTAAATAAGTCCAAAGTCTAAATCATCACAAATAAAATCCATCGTCTTAATAAAGTTCACAATGCAATACGTCTAACTAAGCTACGTCTTGAGATCCATCGTCGCCTTGTCCCGATCTGACTCTTCATCCTCTCTGGTTGATAAAATAGGTGGGGTGAGAACAAAAATTCTCGGTGGGTGGGTCTTTGGTGTGCGTGCGAGTGTGGCTCGTTTATGCACGGAAAATAGTTTCATGGAAATCGTGCATTAGAGTGCATATGACTTTGTCCCATTATTTATATAAAGATTTCCATTAACCATTATGTTATATTGGTTAGAATTAGTCAAGTAATATTAATGCCTTATTAAATTCACTTCCACTTTCAATTGGATAAAGCCGAAGCAAATTATCCCACTTCACTTAGATAAAGCCAAGCAAATTATCCCACATCACTTGGATAAAGCGAAGCAAATTATCCCGCATCACTTGGATAAAGCCAAGCAAATTATCCCACATCACTTGGATAAAGCCAAAGCATATTATCCCATATCACTTGGATAAAGTCGAAATCCCACATCACTTGGATAAATCAAGCAAATTATTCCACATCACTTGGATAAAGCCGAAGCAAATTATCCCACTTTAAATTTTCACTTTACTTTTCACTTTCATTCTCATTTTCACTTCCACTTATCATTTCACTTCACATTTCACTTTAAATTTCACTTCACTTCACATTTCACTTCAATTTTCACTTCACTTCGCATTTCACTTCACTTTTAATTTCACTTTACGTCTTCACTTCACAATTTCTCTTCCAAAAACTATTTTTTTTCGTTCCAAAAATTTGATAAAATGAGTTAGCAAGTTCGGAGTGATCTTGGTCACACAATATCTGGTATTTATTTCAAAACAAAACTTGCGGTCTAGTTATCGGGCGGATAATCTAGCTTGAGTTTTAATATTCGATTCGGCGCATCATGTTCAAGCTCGATATTTTTATTAGATAAGTATGAATTATCTTTTAAAATATTTATAAGGTAATCTAGTTAGAAAATCTCAACTTAAAGGCCCTTAGAAATTTTAAATAAAAATCATTTTTTTCTAAGGAGAACATACCGTTCTAGGGTTCTAAAATTTGATAAGTTTCAAATCCGGACTCGGAAAAGAGTCAGGTCAGTTCCAAAAATTTCTAAATTTCCAGAGGTTTAAGTTTCCAGAGGCTCGAGACAGATTTTATAAAATCTGCAGATTCGCCTTCTAGTTTTCTAAAAATTTCAATTTTTGACTTGATATTTTAAAATTAGGTACCTCTTAAACCGGGAAGGTTTTTGAGGTGATTCCAACTTTAAAATACTTATTTGGACAGTAATAAGTTGTGATTAAAACAGTTTTGAAAATTTCGAAAGTTAGGTACCTTATTTTTAAAAATTACAATTTTGGCCCAAAAGCGTTTTGTTTTGTCGTTAATGGCTCGTTTCAAGTCGGATGGTTATGAAATTTAAAATAAAGGTTTAAAACATCATATTAAATAAATCTACAAGTTTTTAAGATACTTTGACTGCCCCAGTTTCAAAAATTACAGTTTGGTCCTTTAAGTTTTAGAATTTTACATTTTGATATCAAACTTGTTCCTTATTGTATTTTCTTGCCGGAAGGGGTCCCAATCTTTCAAGTCACTTCATATATGAAATTTACAAATTATTGGGTCCAATATTTCGAATTTTAGAGGTGGCCTTCATAGTTTTTCATATTTACACTTTTGGCCCAATATTTCACAATAATTGCAAAAATAACTCAAGCTTCAATTTTCTTGCACAAGTTACAATTCCAGAATTCTAATAATATATAAAAACTCATTTTAAACATTTCTAAAATATATTTGAACATTCATAGCATCATAAAATCATAAAATGATAATGATAAGCAATTTTATCGACATTTTATGCAAGAAAAATATCATACTCATCTTTTTATTTTCTCAAACTTGATAAAATTCATAAAATATCATATTATCACATGAGCATGCATTTTTATGCACTAATAGAAAGAATGATGCATTTTTGTAGAAACATTTTTCACCCACCTCGTAGTAATTTTTTGGGTTGTGGTCAAAATGAAGATCTTCTCAAGAATCCAAGCTCTTGGTTCTAATACTCAAAGTTCAGCCCCTAAATGTCACCATATCCATATTTTGTGTTAAAATTGAGGTCTCAAGTCTAAGAAAAATATCGTAAAATAAATGGGTTAATTCTTACCTTAATATCCTCAAGTAGTTTCCAAAATGAATTTCTCTCTTCAAGCTTCTAACCTCAACTTGAACTTGTATAGGTCAGCCCCTAAGCTCCAAAAATTCATATCCTTGAGTCAAAAATTAATTCCTCAAGTTGTCAAGAGGAAAAATACTAAACCACAATTTTCTCACCTTAAAAGTGTGTAGTCTTGAATTTCTTCTACAAGCTTGTAGTCAAGTCTAGTCTCTTAATTCTTCAAGAAATTCTTCTAAGGGTGCCTCAATGAGAAGGATACAACATGATTAGAAGGTGAAAGTATAAGGTTGAGGATTGAGAAAAAAATAGAGTTGGAAGAAATAAAAATTTTCTTACCTTATGCTTGATGAATTTGATCCTTTAGAGAGGAAAAATGAGAGCAAGTATTGTGTTTTTATTCTAATTATGAAATGAAAAATGTTGGGAAGTTTGGATAGAAGAAAGCAAAAATTTTGGTTCCCCAAATACCTAGTGGCCGAAATGAGGTGATAATTGGCAAATATTTTTGTTTTTGGTGCATAGGCTTGAAATGGGGTTTTGTTGGGAGGTTTATGGTGGGATAAAAAAAATGCAATTAATGCCCACCTAGAAGCATCATGGCGAAAGTTATGGCCATAGGGGTTATTTAGATTTTTTTATAATAGGATTACATTTGTTGGGTTATAAAAAAAATAAATTTGATTGATTCCCCTAAGACAAGTAGCCGAAAGTTGAGGGAAAAAGGAATAATTATCAAAGTCTTGTTATTACTTGTTTATTTGCAAATTTTGGTTGGAAAGAAAAAAGGTTGTCCCCCCACCCCTTTATGCATGTGATCGAAAGTTGGGAGCAAAAATAATATGTTTTATCTTTTTTTTTATTAAGATTGAAATAATTAGGTTTATATATATATATATATATATATATATATATAGGAGGATAAAAATAAAGATGTGAAATAAATAAATATGTATTTTCTCATAATATATATATAGGAGGATAAAAATAAAGATGTGAAATAATAAAATGTGTATTTTTTCAAAATAAATTGGAATTTGGTTAGAAGTGTATTGTAGAATAAGGTGAAATATTTGGATATGAATTAGAATGTACTCCGAAATTATCGAGGTCTAATATTTCTAAAGTCGTAGTTAACCGATCAAGTAATAATACTAGAGGAGAATATAAAATCATTAGGCTCGAAAACCGAAAGCGTAATTAGCGTTTGAAGGAATAAATAAATAAGAGCCGTATCACGTTTCATTAATAATGGGTTCGTGTTAACTAACCAAATAAATAAATCATTACACATTGTCGTATCTCACGCCGCTAAAATTCGGGCGTCACAAGTGATCTTAAAACTTGAGTTAAGTTTGGTTGAAATAATTATGTTGTTGGGATTTATTCAAAGATTAAGGTTTGATTATCGAATATGATGTGAATTATTTGGGGTTGAGTTCGATTATCAATGGATAATGTGATTGTATAGGAAATGAATGAGGGTGCTAGCCGTAGGTGGATCTATGTGTTTATCATTTGGGCTTCTAGTATCGATGTTGGTTATAGGTTAAATACATAAGTGTGAATCTTACATATAGTCGATATATATATATATATATGATATGCGATATTAACACTCGAATTTTAAGATACTTTGGCATAATCATGTAAATCTAGATTGAATTAACAATTAAGATTTTATTATCGAGTAGGATGGAAATTACTTGGGCTTGAATTGAATTACCAATGGATTTAATAGGAATTTGATGAGGGTGCTAGTGATGGCTCAAAAGCTACCTTTAAAACCGTAGGCAAGTGCACCTATCGTTTTATAGTATATATTATTGAGTACCGAGTGTCATTCCCACGAGGATTGTAAGTACTAATAATTACCGTCTTTTTGTTATTTAATCTAACAATTTTGAGTTTTTGTTTGATGAAAAAGGAAAACAAATTATAAATTGTAAAAATGAAGGAATATTTGTAAAATAAGAAATCAAGAGATAGAAATGTGTTTGAATGTAAATCCCTCTAGAATGTTTTTGTGATTAGACAAGTTAAAAATACAACCGTAAGCCCTTAAGCAAAAACCAACCTCTTTTAATAAAATCTCATGTCTTGTGGACCGTAGAAATTCCCAATTTAAGTTAAACCCTTTCTCAAGGCGAAAAACTTCTAATCTCAAGTTGATTAATCAAATCTCTTTCTAGTTAAAACCCCAAGACAAAGATTATAACGATTTGTGAATTCCCATATTAGGTTTGACCCTAATCCGGAAGATTTATGTCGCCCTATATCTAGGATTGCATGCAACTCTTTTCACTTATATAAATTCTATTTCACCATGAATCTCTCGATTTCCGGATGAAAAATAAACTTCAAATCAATATTGCGCATATATTAATTCGAATGAACGAAGCATAATATAAGTGAATCACACAAAATATGAAGATTTTATTAAAAATATACACACCTTAATCACAAATCCATTCTAGAGTTCATTACATTCAAACACTAGGAGTTTAGCTACACATGATTTTGACCAAAGAATAAATTACACAAGAAGATTTAAGTATTGTAGACATGGTGTACTTATCTTTCTCAAATTCTCAATTGACTTCTTTCTTGATTGATGATGTTGCTCCAAGCCTTCTTCTCCAATATTGCCCCAAGCTTTCCCTCCAAGACCCTTGATCCCAATTCTACTTAATGAAATGAATACAATGAATATTTTCTGAGTATCTAATGAATAATTCTCCCAATTTCAACCCTTGGCTTTTATAGACAACCAATACATTGATAGTACTCTCTTTTATTAAACAATCACCCCCATTTTCCTTGTTGGTTGGTGAATTCTTGTATTCAAGTGATGAGGAGGGGACATGGAGACATGTTTCAGCAAAATAGGGTGTTAAAAGTGTACAAAAGTGGCCAAAATGGGTTGGTTGGTGAGTTTTCCCAAATTCCGCAAAGAAAAGTTGCAAAAAGAGGTCCCGGACACGCCGTGTTGGGCAAAGACGGCCAGTGTGGCCGCACAAAATTTGTCAAGAAATGCGACACGGCCAGTGTTGTCCAACACGGCCAGGCCATGTTGTACGACACACGGCCGTGTTATACGACACGCCAGGCTGTGTGTTCGGGCCTGTTTTGTGCGTTTTTCCTCCTCTTTGATCCCCTTCAACATGACCGTGTTCGGTGACACGGTTTGGCTGCTTTTGGACCCTTTTTCCAATTTTTATCCAATTTATTTCCTTCTTTTTTGAACATGGCCATGTTACTTGACACCCCAAGTCATGTTGAATGATTTTCTTGCCTTTTTACAATTAATATTGGCTTCACATTGCTCCAAATTGCTCCACCTATAATGTTAAACACATCACACGATGAAATGCTACAGAAATACTTGAGAAACTATGATTTAAGCAATTTTTAAAACAAAGAGATGGGTTGAAAACAAAAAGAGATATCTATTTTCACAATTTCGACATGATTGAAGTGGACTGCTAACCTTTTCCTTCCCAATTAAGCCAATCCATCCGTTTTTCAAATCAACCAATTTGTTAAAAAGAGAGTGACTTCAATAATTGGAATCGTTCAAAACATCACAGTTGTCATATCACAAAAAATTGTTGTTCATATGCTTAGATCAAATACAAAAATGTAATGATAAAAGGAGATGTCCAAAATTCGTTTTTTTTTATATATATAATTATAAAATCAGGACATTTTTGAGGTAAACTTCCACTAGGTTTAAATTTTGAATGTCTTTTCAAAAACTCCTAGGGTGGTGTCCCATATTCATATTTGTGTCGCCGTTTTACGTAAGAGACAAACATGGGGCTCATGAATGCTCCTAGTTACTAAGCAACAACAAACATAGGAATATAACCTCGATTTGTCCCTTTTTTATAACAATATTAGCACATAATTTTTTTTTTATTATTATTATTTTTTTCGAATTATAGTTTCTCCAGTGATCATGACATAAAGTATCTAAATTTAAGCAAAGTCCAAACTAATTTCATGACATTAAACTCTTTTGGCCAAATTCATCCTTTTACTCGAGTCACACAATTTAAAAACATTTTGGCAATTTGAGTTCTCAAAAAGATGACATTTTCGGGATAAAAATGATTATAACCAATCCACAACCACCAACTTATCTAATTGTAAAAAAAAAAAATTACCTCATTTTTGTTTGCAAGAAATTGATGAAGTGCATAAAAAGAAAACGAAATATCCACAAAGATAGCTAAAATACGCAAAGCTAAAGGAATTAGTTCAAATCCAAGCGTTCTAACAAATCTCACCACCCCCAACTTTCAAGGGTCACATTGTCCCCAATGTGAAGAAGGGATGCGATACAAAATGGAGCAAAAGAAACGAGAACTAAGACAAAGACAAATACGACCTTATGACGGTGGCGGGAAGTGCCCTTGAGAGAGGTGCCATTGGTGGAGTTGGGAGAAAAGGGCATTTTGTTGTTGTTGCTCCTCTCGAATGTCCCGAATGACGCCAAATTGCTGCTCCATCATTTGTTGTTGGCGATCAAGCATATTCTGCTGGCGTTCGAGCATCGTTTGTTGATATGATAACATGTCTCTTTGGTGTTGTTGCTCCTGTGAGAATAGCTTGAAAATTAACTTGTTCATGCGGTGGTGGTGGTGGTGGTGGTGGGTGAGATGAAGGAGTATGGGGTGGTGAACCCCTTGGAGGGGATGGCGGTTCGGGAGCATCATCCTCTATGGGCGGTAGAGTGAGGCGACTGCCCGCGTCTCCGTGATTGTGTCGCATACCCATCAACCAATTGTCACGATTACGAATTGTAGTTCGTGCCGGGTCGGGGAGTAATAGGCGTTGGGGTGTATGTCGAAAAAGCAAGCAAAATTGATCATTGACTCTTTCAATTAATTTTATAGCGAAGACATACCTCGAGATCAATACGCGTGCTTCCTCGCTTGTTGTAAATCCGTTAAGTCATACTCAAAGTGAAGAGCAATTGGAGTAATGAGGGCTCCAACAAGAATTTTACTACATTCGCCCCGCCCGACTTTCTCGAAAAATGGCGTGCTAAGTGAGACCCGTGTCGAGGTGTTTGCGTGAGACCATAGCCCACAAAAACAATAGTTCGCCCTTCCTCAAATTCCCGTCACTTTCCCCCCTACCGAACAGTGTGCTGGCCATCACACGATGCATATAACGAAAACAGGGATTTATTACGCGTGATACTTTAGCACGGGAAGCAACATACTGACATGAAGGGGCTATTTCATTCCAAAAATGCTGGCATTAAAGTCGTTAGGAAAGCGTCTGTCACCGCCAATTGGAAGACCATATATTTGGTTGAAGTCGGCAAGAGTCAATGTATATTCTTGATTGAACAAGCGGAAAGAGATGAGGCCATCCCGAGCATGAGTTCCCGTTAGAATTTCGGCGTTAAATGAGCTAAGGAATTCCAGTGTGACGCGCTCATAGGTTGGTGATTTCGCACCCATGAATTGTTCCCAACCAACTTGCTCAAACATCCAATCAATATCTTCTTGTAGCCCAAGGGTCTCCAATGTCATGGTGTCCGGATACCTGGTGTTGTGCAATGGTTTATCCAACAATTGTTGATAGCGGGTAGCTTGTTCGTCATCCCGGAATAGAATGCCGTGACGATTACTTGGCGGATTAGCCCGAGCGGGACGGCGGGAGCCAGAGGGTCCCCCAGATCCTGAAGGAGCGGTAGAACGGCTGCGTTTTGACATAGTAATCCTGAAAAAGAAACTTCAATAACAGGCAAGGATAAACCCATGATAGCCACAACAAAGAAATGATTTCTACAGATATGTTTATGAAACTCGAGTAGCAAGGTTCGGTGAATGACCAACAAATGCAACAACCAAGTATGCCTCAATGGTAATTATCACACTCTTAAATCAACATGGCCAACATTCCATAAGGACGTGCATCCATATATGGGCATAATATGATTCCATCAAGTAAACAATAACAATCCTTATATGAATAAGATCACCAATTTCGACCATCAATAGACAAGGCATGAATTTGATTACAACAACGAGAATGTCTATCGAATAAAATTATAGCCACAAATTCCCTCAAAATTCTCATTTCATCTATTCAAGAATTAATTAGTGAAATTCATATGAGAAATGTCCAATGAGCCAAATTCATCCTAAAAATTCAATAAGCATCCTTAATTGTAACACAAAAACAATTAGGCACACAAAAAAATCTAAATTAAATTGAAATCACAAAACCCTAAATAGAGAAATTACACACATGCATGAATAAGTTGAAATCACAAGAACAATAATTAAGAAGAAAACGAAAAAAAAAAATTATAAGCAAATTCATACCTTAGATAAAGACCCACAAGAGAGATGTCAAAACCCACAAAATTCCCAATTTTTTTGAGAAATCAATCGGTAGAAGTGTTTGTAATGAAGACAAGATGGTGTTTTTGTGGAATAATCTAAGTCTAAAGGGAAGATTGAGGTGAATTTGGGGGAAATTTTGGTGAAAAATAGGGGTTTTTAGGGTTTGGGGATGAAAAATTTGAAAAAAATGACCCCAATTCGACTTCTGTTTTACAGCCCGAAACGGCCGTGTCGGGCGACACGGCCTGGCCGTGTTCCGGCTGTTGATTGAAAAATTTGGGTTCGAACACGGGCGTGTCGGGCGACACAGCCCGGCCGTGTTCGGGCAATTTTCATATTTTTTTTTAAAAAAAAAAAGAAAAATGAGTAATTTTTTAAATTTTTTTTTGTTTTTTTTTATATCATTCCGAGTAAAAATGAATCCTAAATAAAAAAATTGAAACAAATTGACACAAAAATCATCGGGTTGCCTCCCGGGTAGCGCTTCTTTAGTGTCGTATAGCTGGACTGTTTCACCTCTAATTGTGTGATGTATTTGGGGGATCCTCAAGCTTGAGGGAATCTCTATAATTATTATCGATGGTGCCCCCAAGATAAAGCTTAAGACGGTGTCCGTTTACCTTAAAGGTGCCCATTTCCTTGTGTGTAATTTCGATAGTCCCGTAAGGAAACACTTGAGTAACAGTGAATGGGCCGGACCACCTGGATTTTAACTTACCCGGGAATAGGCGAAGTCGGGAATTGAATAGTAACACTTGATCACCCGGTTGGAATTCCTTGTGTGCTTAATGTGCTTGTCATGCCATTGTTTCGTTCGTTCTTTGTAAATTTTTGAATTCTCGTATGCCGAATTTGGCCATTCTTCGAGTTCGTTAATATGCAATAAACGGTTATTTCTCTGACTTGACAAATCATAATTAAGCATTTTAATAGCCCAAAAGGCTTTATGTTCAAGCTCAACCGCAAATGACATGCCTTACCATAGACGAGCAGTCGGTATGGGGTAGTCCCTATGGCGTTTTGAAAGTCGTTCTATAAGCCCAAAGGGCATCATCGAGTTTGATGGACCAATCCTTGCAGAGAGTGTCCAACCGTTTTTTCCAAAATTCGTTTTAATTCGCGGTTGGACACTTCGACTTGACCACTAGTTTGGGGATGATAGGCGGTGGCGACTCGGTGTGTGACACCATAACATTTTAAAACTTTGTCAAATTGATTATTACAAAAGTGAGTGCCTCTATCACTAATGATGGCTCGTGGTGTACCAAACCGGGTAAAATGTTTTTTGAGAAAATGCACCACCACTCGAGCATCATTTTTTGGCAAAGCTTGAGCCTCTACCCACTTAGACACGTAGTCAACGGCTACCAAAATATATTTATTGCCAAATGACGCCGGAAAAGGTCCCATAAAATCAATACCCCAAACATCAAAAATTTCACAAACAAGTATACCGTTTTGGGGCATTTCATTTCTTCGAGAAATATTCCTGCTCGTTGACAACTATCACAAGTTTCAACATACCGTTTTGCGTCTTTGAAGAGTGTAGGCCAATAAAAACCCGACTCAAGGACTTGTGTGCCGTAGTATTTGCTTGATAATGTCCACCAGGTGGGTCCTTTGTGACAATGAGTCAAAATGGAGATTGTTTCGGGAAGTGCAACACACCTTCGTATGATTTGATCCGCACAAACTCGGAAGAGGTGGGGATCGTCCCAAATATAATACTTGAGGTCCGAAAAGAATTTCTTCTTTTGTTGATGGGTCATCCCTTTTGGGAGAACTTTTCCGCAAGATAATTAGCGAAATCGCAAACCAAGGAATATCAATTGAAATTGAGTTGAGGGCAAATAGTTGCTCATCCGGGAAAGAATCGTTGATATGTCCATTGTGTTGCTCATCGGTGCCGGAGTGTTCAAGCCGAGATAGGTGGTCGGCGGTAAGATTTTCGGCACCGTTTATCTTTGATCTCCACATCGAATTCTTGGAGTAAGAGGACCCATCAAATTAGTCGTGGTTTTGCATCATTTTTGTCGAGCAAATAGCGTAAAGCGAGTGATCCGTATAGACAATGACTTTAGATAGAATCAAGTATGAGCGAAATTTGTCAAAGGCGTAAAACCACCGCAAGTAGTTCCTTTTTGGTAGTTGTATAGTTGGATTGAGCAGATTGAGTCTTACTTGTATAGTAAATTGGCCGAAATGTTTATCTTTTCGTTGCCCAAGCACCGCACCTACCGCATAATCACCGGCATCACACATGAGTTCGAATGGTTGAGACCAACTGGAGCTACCATGATGGGAGAGGTAGTGAGTTTTTCTTTCAAAGTATTGAATGCTTGAAGGCATTCATCATTGATATCAAAAACCGCATCCTTCTCCAAGAGTCGAGTGAGTGGTAGGACAATTTTGAAAAATCTTTGATGAATCGCCTATAGAACCCGGCGTGCCCCAAAAAGCTTCGGATTGCCTTTACCGTGGTGGGTGGAGGTAATTTGGAAATTGTCTCAACCTTCGCCTTGTCAACTTCAATTCCCCTGCAAGAAATTTTATGCCCCAAAACAATTCCTTCTTGTACCATGAAGTGGCATTTTTCCCGATTAAGTACAGGTTAGTCTCTTCGCGAACGAACAAGGACTTTTTAAGATTTGCAAGACAAAGATCAAAGGAATCCCCAAAAACCGAGAAGTCATCCATGAAGACTTCCATGATTTCTTCTACAAGCTCGTCGAAGATGGCAAGCATACAACGTTGAAAAGTCGCCGGTGCGTTGCACAACCCAAAAGGCATGCGTCGATAGGCGAAAGTACCATAGGGACAAGTGAAAGTGGTTTTCTCTTGGTCCTCCTGCTATCGAATCAAAATAACTCGACATGCCATCAAGGAAGCAATAATAGAGGTGACCGAAGAACGTTCAAGCATTTGATCAATAAAAGGTAAGGGAAAATGGTCCTTGCGAGTAGCATCGTTAAGCCGTCGGTAATCGATGCAAACTCGCCAACCTGTTACCGTCCGCATTGGAATAAGTTCATTCTTTTCATTTGGTACCACCGCTATCCCACCTTTCTTTGGAACCACTTGAAATCGACTCACCCACCATCTTGTCGAAATTGGATAGATGAGCCCAAAGATCAAGTAATTTGATTACCTCCGCCTGACTACCTCTTTCATGTTTGGATTTAAACGACGTGGTAGAACAACCGCTTGAAATTTTCCTCCATCAATTTTGTGAGTGCAAAAGGAAGGATTTATCCCTTGAATATCGGAGATTTTCCAAGCGATGGCCTTTTTATGTTCCCGTAATATTGCCAACAATCTATCCTTTTGATGAGAAGATAAATTGGAGGAAATAATTACGGGAAGTTTGGTGTTCTCGGCTAGAAATGCATATTCCAAGTGTTCGGGTAACTCCTTGGCTCCAACAAAGTGGTGGATCCTCAATGGATGGTTTGATATGCCCCACCGTGAGTTTTCAATTTTTCGAACTCTTTTCGCTGATTCTGTTGGTTCGCTTTTCCTCCAATGCGAGTACTGATTCCCTAAGAAAGGGGTTTTCATCCGATATACCCGCACTTTGAGCAATACAGGTCTCCAAGAATTCGTTAGAAATCATGCTTGGTAGAGAGTTGGTTATCTCCATATCGATAAGATCAATAGCAAAACAGAGTCATCTTTATCTATCGTATTTTTCATTGATGTAGCGATTTTGAAAATGACTTGTTCATCTTCGACTCTTAAAATTAGTTTGCCATCATGCACGTCAATGATTGCCTTAGCAGAGAGCTAAAAATGGACGCCCTAGGATCAAGGGGACTTCGACATCCGTATGCATATCAAGAATTACAAAATCGACAGAAATATAAACTTATCGACTTTGACCAAAACATCTTCAACAATGCCTCTAGGATATTTAATAGATCCGTCACCTAATTGCGGGCTCATCCTAGTTGGTTTTGGATCCCTGTAGACCCATTTGTTTGAATAAATCATAAGGCATCAAATTAATGCTAGCCCCTAGATCGCCAATGCCCGATCAAATCAAATTACCGACATGACAAGGGATAGTGAAACTCCCCGGATCTTTGATTTTCGAGGTAACTTGTTTTGCAAAATTGCCGAGCATTCCTCATTTAATTGCACCATGGATATTTCTTCAAGCTTCTTCTTATTTGAAAGAAGATCTTTTAGGAACTTGGCATATTTTGGCATCCGTGAAAGGGCTTCAACAAAAGGAATATTGATGTGCAATTGTTTAAATAAATCCAAGAACTTACCAAATTGGTCGTCATGTTTGTCCTTACGCAATCGACTTGGATACGGAATAGGTGGTTGGAATTCTCGTACCATTTTCTTTGTTTCCTTGGATACATGTTCGTCTTTTTGTTGTATGGGCGTGGGTTCATCCTCCCAAGCATCCGTACTTCATCTAGCTTTGTTCCACTCTTTAGAGTAATTGCTTTTACCCTGTTCTCTTGGATTTGGCTCGGTGTTGCTAGGTAAGCTCCCTTGTGGCCTTTCGGACATCATTTTGGCAATTTGACCAATTTGATTTTCCAAGTTGCGAATGGATGCTTCTTGGTTCCTTAAGGATGTTTCGGTGGCCGTGAAACAGGTTTCCATTGTTTGGACGAATTTGGACAAGAAGTCCTCCAAACTTGGTTTTCGCGTTGGAAACCGAGGTGCGATTTAATTGGGAGTGCGTTTGATTAGGCTTCTGTTGACCTTGATTTCCCCAACTAAAGTTCGGGTGTTGACGCCTAACTGGGATTATAAGTGTTCTTGAAAGGATTATTTTGAAAGGGTCGAGATTGATTACCTAGATAATCCACTTGTTCATGCGGCGGATCGCGTGAGGGCAATCTTGGTGGTTGTGCGATCCTCCACAAGTCTCGCATGAGAAGGCTTGTTGTGGTGGTGGTTTTGGAGCCGCCAACCCGTCGATTTTCTAAGTCGAGCTTCGACACGTGCGGCTAGTGTAACCACCGCGCCCCGCATTATATACTCCCACCGACTGTTGGTTTTTCCTCGCACGGATTGCCATTGATAGCCATTCATGGCCATTCCTTCTATGAGATCTTGGGCGGCTTCGGGTGTTTTATTGTTCAATGTTCCCCCCGCCGCATCAATCATCCGCCTTGTCGATGAGAGCAACCCATTGTAAAATGTTTGGACTTGCATCCAAATGGGAAGACCATGATGTGGGCATTTTCGCAAAGAATTCTTTGAATCTCTCCCAAGTGTCGTACAAGGTTTCATCGTCCTCTTGAGTGAATGAAGAGATCTCATTCCTCAATCGTGCGGTTTTAGCGGGTGGGAAATACTTTAGAAGGAATTTTTCCGCCATAATGCTCCATGTTGTGATTGTTCCCGGTAAAGTGTTTAGCCATTGTTTAGCCCATCCCGAAGAGTAAATGGGAACAAGCGAACGGATGGCATCGTCGGAGACTCCATTTATTTTGAAAGTATCGCAAATTTCGAGGAAATTCGCGATATGATTATTTGGATCTTCGTCCGGTAGTCGTCGAATTGAACAAATTGTTGCACCATTTGAATGACATTCGGTTTGATTTGAAATTATTGTCGCAACAAATGACGGACCTTACGATACTAGACGACGCACCGTCCATAGATGGCTTGGCGAGTCGCATGGTTCTTTGTTGTTCATCCGCCATATTGGGATCCTTGCTTTCGTTAGTATCCTCCTCGTGGTCAGTACTAATACTTTCCTCCGTGTTGCTACCGGCGATCTCGCGCTTCCAAATTCGGCGACGAGTAGGCATGCATCGTAGTAAACAAGGAGGATAAGTATAATCCAAGACTTACAAAGATAGATACCTAGAAAGACAATTGATGAAAATAAAAAAATGATTAAATTAACAAAAATAAGGTGTTCTTAATATTACATTCCCGGCAACGGCGCCAAAAACTTGATGGCTCAAAAAGCTACCTTTAAAACCGTAGGCAAGTGCACCTATCGTTTTATAGTATATATTATTGAGTACCGAGTGTCATTCCCACGAGGATTGTAAGTACTAATAATTACCGTCTTTTTGTTATTTAATCTAACAATTTTCAGAGTTTTTGTTTGATGAAAAAGGAAAACAAATTATAAATTGTAAAAATGAAGGAATATTTGTAAAATAAGAAATCAAGAGATAGAAATGTGTTTGAATGTAAATCCCTCTAGAATGTTTTTGTGATTTGACAAGTTAAAAATACAACCGTAAGCCCTTAAGCAAAAACCAACCTCTTTTAATAAAATCTCATGTCTTGTGGACCGTAGAAATTCCCAATTTAAGTTAAACCCTTTCTCAAGGCGAAAAACTTCTAATCTCAAGTTGATTAACTGAAATCTCTTTCTAGTTAAAACCCCAAGACAAAGATTATAACGATTTGTGAATTCCCATATTAGGTTTGACCCTAATCCGAAGATTTATGTCGTCATATATCTAGGATTGCATGCAACTCTTTTCACTTATATAAGTTCTATTTCACCATGAATCTCGATTTCCGGATGAAAAATAAACTTCAAATCAATATTGCATATATCAATTCGAATGAACGAAGCATAATATAAGTGAATCACACAAAATATGAAGATTTTATTAAAAATATACACACCTTAATCACAAATCCATTCTAGAGTTCATTACATTCAAACACTAAGAGTTTAGATACACATGATTTTGACCAAAGAATAAATTACACAAGAAGATTTAAGTATTGTAGACATGGTGTACTTATCTTTCTCAAAATCTCAATTGACTTCTTTCTTGATTGATGATGTTGCTCCAAGTCTTCTTCTCCAATATTGCCCCAAGCTTTCTCCTCCAAGACCCCTTGATCCCAATTCTACTTAATGAAATGAATACAATGAATATTTTTCGAGTATCTAATGAATAATTCTCCCAATTTCAACCCTTGGCTTTTATAGACAACCAATACATTGATAGTACTCTCTTTTATTAAACAATCACCCCCATTTTCCTTGTTGGTTGGTGAATTCTTGTATTCAAGTGATGAGGAGGGGACATGGAGACATGTTTCAAAGACAAAATAGGGTGTTAAAAGTGTACAAAAGTGGCCAAAATGGGTTGGTTGGTGAGTTTTCCCCAAATTCCGCAAAGAAAAGTTGCAAAAAGAGGTCCCGGACACGCCCGTGTTGGGCGGCAAAGACGGCCAGCCGTCGCACAAAATTTGTGAAGAAATGCTCGACACGGCCGTGTTGTCCAACACGGCCAGGCCGTGTTATGCGACACGGCCGTGTTGTACTAACACGCCAGCCGTGTTCGGGCCTGTTTTGTGCGGTTTTTCCTCCTCTTTTGATCCCCTTCAACATGGCCGTGTTCGGTGACACGGTTTGGCCGTTTTGGACCCTTTTTCCAATTTTTATCCAATTTATTTCCTTCTTTTTTGAACATGGCCATGTTACTTGACACCCCAAGTCATGTTGAGTGATTTTCTTGCCTTTTTACAATTAATATTGGCTTCACATTGCTCCAAATTGCTCCACCTATAATGTTAAACACATCACACGATGAAATGTTACGAAATACTTGAGAAACTATGATTTTTCTAACAAAACAATTCAAAAACTATGAATTAATAACACGAAATGTGTACAAAATGACACTTATCGGCCTAGTGTTAAGTTGTGAGATGCTTAGGCCGTAGATGGATCCACAAGTTTATCTTTTGAGGTTATAGTATCGAAATTGTTAATAAATTATATACCTAAGTATGGATCTTGTATTTAGTCAATCTATATGAAAATTAGACGCTAATCTAGGTAGACATTACCTCGTGTCGAGATCGTGATGTTTTATTTCAAGTTTTGTCTCTTTCCTATCGTTATTAGTTTATGATTGAGACTTGAGGTGCTTAGGTTATAAGTTTGATAAAGAGTTACTACATCTTTGGGATATACCTAAGTGGATGAATTACTTAATCGCCAACTTAGGTTAACGATGAGTTATTAGAATAGTATCGATGTTTAGGTTTGGATCCTGGCCATTATTTAAGGAATACTAATTTGAAACAACATTCTTATACCGGTCTCAGAGTGTGTAGGGTATACCGTTTTAACTAACCACTTTGATGTTATTCTAACCAAAGTGTCGTTTGTGTTCAAAACTAATATTGAGAATGGCGCTTACATCGAAATTCTCGACCTAACACCAGGCCTTAACAAGGAACTACAGGAGATGCAAGACCGTGTTTTTGGTTTAGAGAGTCTCATAGAAGAATTCATGCATGACACATCCATTTTATTTCAACAAAATCAGCAGCTAGCACAAGACTTACAACAAATGGAGGAATTAAGCCAACAACGGGCAAAGCAAATAATGGTACTACTCGAACAAGTTAGTATACTGCAGTAAATTGCTACACAAGGGAAGAAGTTGTTTGACCCTCTTCCCTCCCGCCCGAGGCACATCACAGATCCTACCATAAGCGCGATCGCCGCTATCCGCCGCAAAATGAAACAACCAACATCCTTAAACCATCATCATCCAATCAAGTAGTTAATCATGCCGAGAAGTTTAAGGAAATTACTCACGATAGCATCGGTAGTGACGAAAAAGAAAAGAAATTGGAACCACAAAACAAAACTTGTTCTTATTGTGGAACGGGCGGATATAAGTTGTCGCAAAGGATCTTTGGCGCAAGTCCGGAAAATGCCTTAGATGTGGCGGTGAGCATAAAGTGAAAAGGTGTTCGTGATGATCGACAAGTCCGCAACAAACAGAGAAAAACCACAAACGAATCTCGGAAGATTAGTAAACGTAGAAGGAATAAAATTAGATGTTTTATATGTGAACTAGTTAGGCAAAGATAAGGTGGATGTAGAAAAGTACGGTGATTGTTGATCTATGTAGGTGATTTGTCTTTTGGGTATAGTCCTTTATTTGAATCACATTGTGGATTGTAGATGAACAACTATGGATCTTAGATTCATATAATGACTAGATTTTGTAAGACTCTTTTGCATAACTATTTTGTGGGTTCAAGTCTATTATCAATTATTAGAGATTTAGTTGATTATTGGTATTTGAATTGAGCATTATCTTGAATTATAATCTCGGTCGTTGTATTATGATTGAGGTAGTCATTTTAAGTTTGACGAGTAAATTGATTAAAAAAATAGAGTAATGATTTGAAGTGTATTAAGTTATGATAAGTTGACTAGTAATTGATTGATATAAGAGATTTAATTCAATCGCTAGATGATATGAAGTATCGGTCAATTAACACTACGATTGATTTTTATGGAAATGCATCCTATTGGTTTTAGTTATTGCCATAGTTCTCAATAAAGAACTTATTTGATAGGCATTATTGATTAATTTAACAAAAAGTTTATGATGAGGTAACATATGTTGTGAAGAGATTTGGTGATTTAGAATGGCATCATGGAGATGTTTGAGTTTGGTATACTAAAGAAGACAAAGTTATGATTCATCGAATTGGGTGATTGTAGATTTTAAGCTACCGTCGAGGAATTAGGACAAAACCAGGTTATGTTCGTTTCTTGTGGATTAGATCACCATTATTTGATGATATTATATTTTGAGTTTGAGTTTTATTTGTGATAGTTGCGTGATTTAGATGGAATTATTTAATTAAGTTACAATTAGGATTGAATAGATGATTATATTTGATCCCCTAGTGTAATTGGAATTACTTAACCTTGAATCGGATATTAATGGATTTCGTAGGAACTTGGAAGTCACTAGTGGTAAGTGACAACTTTTTAGACCAAGGATAAAATCTAGGAATTTATCTTTTGGGATTTTAACATTAAAATTATTTATATGTTAGATACCTAGATATGAATACGATATACAACCAGCTCATATAGGAATTAGACGTTAAGCTTGAAAAGAAGAAAATAGCGATTTGGGACTTTAAGCTTGAAATTGTTAGATCTACAATTTTCTTATGATGAAAAAGAATTTGGGGACCAAATTCTTTGAAGAAGAGGGAGTATGTGATACCCCATATTCAATAAACCTAGAATTTTATTTGAGATAATTATTATATTATGGTCTTAATGATTTATGTCATTTAATTGAATAATAATTATGGAGTTAGAATAATTTTCAATATCTTTTTGACTTTACAATTACTATTGAGACATTATTTATAGGGAATTTATTTAGTGATTGGGATTAGAATTGAATTTGTTCTAATAGTAGGATAAATTGGCTTTGATTTATTTATCAAACCCATAATTAGATCTATTTAGCTCATTATAACTATTTTCAGGAAATTAGAACTAGTTTAAACCCATTAATCATAATTTCCAACATTTGGGACAACTCGGCCCAATCAATATATTAATCTCAACAATTTAGGTGGCCCAAGATCTAGCAGCCCATGGAGCCCAACCTTTACTTAACTTTTGTTAAATCAAGATTCAAATCCACCACCATCTATAAATAGGGGTTTGAGAAGCTGGAGTTCAATTTTCTCCCTTTGCAAAAAAATAAAAAACCAACTTGCCACTCCACTTTGTTCATCTCGGTTGCCACTTCAATTCAAGGTAATCATTTTTATTTTTGTTTTCCTTTTTCTATTCTTTACCTTCTTTCTAGTTATATCAATTTCTATACCTTAAAACATCATAGATACATGGATTTAAAAAAGGTTATATATTGCATTAAATACGGTGAGCAATTATAGGAGAAGAAGAAGTTTTCTTAAGTTTTAGTTATTCACCTCTTTTCAATTTTAGACACCACACCTAACACTCAAAAGTCGAAAAAAAAAAAAAAAAGAAAAGAAAAACTAGTCATTTCTTCCTCTTTCTTGTTTCGACAGAGAGCACTTGAGAGAGAGAGATTTTTTTGTTTTTCAATTTTTACACCAAGCCCTGTCTCATTAAACCAAATCACTCGGTCATTCATTAATTATTGAGCCCACTCTTGAAATCAAAGTTTTATACATTTTAATCTTCTTTTTTTAAACCCAAAGCCTAGTCCTTTACTCTAGCTATAAATATACTAAAAAAGCTAAGCAATTCCTACACTACAAGACAATTTTTCCACTTCACGAATTTGAGCAAAGTGGGGTCTCTATTTTCCATCTTTCGGCCGAGAGTGTTGGAAAAAGGGGAGGGAATTACCTTGATAATTTCTCATAGATATTTACATACCAATACCTCGTCACAATCTCCAATCCATTACAACACACAAATTGGGGTCTAGAAATTTGAAAGTGCCATGAGCCAAGATAGCAATGTTTGAGGGAAAAGCTAAAACTCCTTTTATTTGAACATGGACCTTATAAAATCGATAGCTTTAAATTAAGTAGTATTTTATACATTTATAACTTGAGTTAGAATCCTAAAATAAGTGTTTGAACCTCCTTGTAGGAATTTCGAGAAGCTACTTTGGAGTTTTAACCATTTCATAGAATCGGACATTTAACATGTGGGTAAAAGTTTATTTGAAGGTTATTTTAAATGGGTAAATCTTTTTATGGCTTGGCTCATGACTTGGCTTTTATGCTAAGAACATGTCGTAAGACTTTTTTATTTGGGATGTTCCCACCCTTGTTCAATCGCCCGGGCGTTTTCAAAGACATATGAATGAATTTATGTTTTCCCTCAAAAAAAGGGTAAATCTTTTGTTTTTAAGTGAAGGTCATGTTAATGGGAAAAGATGAATCATGACATATTGCATCCATCAATTTCATTATGCTTGAATTCGCTAATTTGCATGAGGTTTGATATATTTGATTATGAAATTTTAAATTGTGTTGTAGGATTGTTAGTTGATAACCAAGTTATAGATAATAACTAAGGACTGAACCTTGACTAGACTCACTTGTATTGCCCAAACATCACGGGTTTGAGAAGACTTTAAATGTCAAATCAAGGATACGCCTAAAATTCACATGTACTGAATCTAATTTGTTAAATTAAAAGAATTAGATCCACTAGTTGAAAATCTCTCATTTAATCAATCCAATTGATCAAAATAACTACATTAGTATTTGACTAAATTTGGAACTAGAATCGTGAATCTTTTAAATAGATTTTTGTGTTAATTTTCATAAAGTACGTAATTTGTTACAATTATATGTTAACTAACTTGAAAGAATATAAATGCAATGTGTCTCTAGCTTTAACTTTAAAGTTGTTTTGAATAATTGACACAATATTGGAAAATTGTATTTTAATAAACTGGACAACATTGTATTTCCCTTGAAGTTAAGAATAATTAACCCTAGTCGAGATAAGATGAATTACCCATATAGCCTCATCACTTTTACAAAATTAGAGAACTTCTCACATGCGAGATAGACGAATTTTGTTAGTAGTCGTTAAGATTGAGAATTTATATTTTGTGTTGTAATGTCATGTGCACGAGTATTTTAATTAGATTATACCCATTTCATTTGCAATCAATTATGATGTGCATCATTTCCTGTTTGTAATTCATTGATATTTTGCCATTATCGTTTTTATCATTACGTTCTCGTTTAATTGTCATTGAATTAGTATCCCGAAGTCTTGTGATGAACCCGTTTGGCGTGTGTAGTTCGGACAATCAATTGAACAGTCGCATGTTGGTGTTTGCTCGACTACACATGTGCCTATTCCCATTTTTCCTGGTCGGGCCGAGACGGCGGCGAAACTTGGGTCGTAGTATTGGTATATTCCGAATATGATGAACTCGGGTATAAACCCAACTAAAGAGTTGTCGAGCCATTGGGAGGAATAAGGTGCTTGGAGGCTTCGGCCCGGTGAGTTGAAGAATGCAATAGGGTTCGGTGTTTGATCAACATCGACCCTACGTTTATTTTGTGCATCTTGTTGGTTTTTAAAATGGGGCGTAACCTTGTCCATTTTAAATTTGATTTGAATCGTAATTTTATTTTACCGTATTTGTGCTAATATTGTATTTGATGCAAAGAACCTTTGAACATCGTGAGGTTAGTACAATTTATATTCCATTCGATACCATTGTAATATTATTTGTGTATAATTTGCTTATTCGTGATATTACCTACTTGTGTAGTGGTATTTATTTGGTAGGTTTTGTAATTAACATTAGTCTTGATAATTCTCGCATATATTTGCATGCATGAAACAGATTTTGTTCACTAAGGGCTCGTTTGGTTGGGGTTAATAGGGGGATATCACACCTTTTTTTAATATTTCAAGCCTATTATCTTGTTTGGTTCATTTTGGAAAAGCCCTGGAATTGTGTCTGGCCCGTTAATATATCACTCCCATTTCTTGATAACAGATCCCACCATAGAGGTGGGATACAGAATATGTCATTTTATCTCACGATGTGCTATTACAGAACTACCCTCATTTCTCTTTTGTTATCTACCTATTCGTACGTCTTCGATCATTAATCCCACACCTAAAAAAATCGAATTCATCTTTTCAAAGAGAAAGCTCTGAGCTCGGAACCCTAGCGCGCAGCCGGAACAAAATCGATCTCCATAACGGTGAGTTTGTCAAAATTCGATCTCCATATATTTTCTGGGATACGTTTTTTGCTTTGACTCCATTTTTTTCCCGATTTTGCAGTCTTTCGGTGTGAAAGTGTGTACGAGAAGATTCAAGGTCAGGGCTTGAAATCTTGAAAAAAATTTGTCTACAACAACCAAAGCTTGCTCTGCTTATTTTATCTTTGTTTTCTATGTTATATATTTCATAAGATGAATTTTTGTAGGATTATTTTGCTTGGATTACATTAATGTGTTTTCGTAATTATCGTAATTTCAAACAAGCTTCTGAAACACATTGCAAATGCCTTTCTAGAACTTGTTTGATATGTATATTTAGTATCCTAATATCTGCTAATTACTGTGTTGGACGAACATCCCTATCATATTGTTTTTTTCTTATTTTTTGGTGTTTGGGGTCACTTATTGTATGTATGTTATTTGTGATTACAAAGTCATACAAATAATCAATTGCAAATGACATTTGTAAATTCACATTGCAGTACTTTGAAAAATGGCTGAAATTTCGAGGAGAAGGGTTGAGATATTTCTGTTAGTTGAAGAGATTATGGTAGAAAATTTCTTTGTATTGAATATGTTTGTGAGGATTATTCGCATGCGAGCAAGAAAACGGCTATCAGATCGCAACGTAGGACCTAAATATCGCATGATAGATAGGATACCTAAACAAGTTAAACATTTGAATGACTTGATTGCACTTAACGATGTAGACTGTCTAGACAACTTGAGGATGACACGTGATGCATTTGCTAGATTGTGTTACTTGTTAAAACATGTTGGGGGGTTGGTAGATTCTAGATATGTATCCATTCTGTAAAAGGTAGCATTATTTTTTCTGTTCTTGCCCACCATAAGAAAAATCGGGTGGTGCATTTTGATTTCAAGAGATCCGGTCAAACAGTGAGTAGGCACTTCCACGATGTTTTAAACTCTGTTTTGAGGTTACATAGTCTGCTCCTAGTAAGTCCCAATCCAATTAAGGACAATTGCACCAATCCAAGATGGAAATGGTTTAAGGTAAATGGCATTGTTATTTATTACTAATTTTAAAATATGACTAAAATTTTTGTAACTATTGAGTATGACTGAATCTATTGATCGTATAGGGTTGTCCAGAGCTTTAGATGGTACTTACATCAAAGTCACGTATCTCAATCGATAAGGCGAGATATAGAACAAGAAAGGCGACGAGCCGTAAATGTCTTGGGGTGTCGTGATATAAACATGAATTTCATTTATGTTTTAAGTGGTTGGGAAGGTTCCGCTGCAGATTGTAGAATTTACGGGATGTCACTAGGCCAAATGGTTTGAAAGTCCCCAAGGTATCGTAAATAAAGAATAAACTCTTTCCAATTAGATTTGACTTATGTCGTTGAATTTCACTTACATCGATCATTTTTTCCCATGTAAAATTAATCACTATCTTCGATGGCGGGTAACTTTTATCTATGTGACAATGGTTACACGAATGGGGAAGGATTTCTCACTCCATACAAAAGAGTTAGGTACCATTTGAATGATCGGGGAGGGAACGCAATTCCACAGAATTCTCGTGAATTTTTCAATATGAACCACTCCAAAGCTCGGAATGTTATCGAGCGGTCATTTGGTCTTTTGAAAAAAAGATGGGCCATTCTTCGTAGTCAAACTTTCTATGATATAAAGATCCAAAACAGGATGATAATGGCATGCGCTCTACTTCATAACTTTATCCGATTAGAGTTGCCCATTGATCCAATGGAAGAGGAGTTAAGTGATGAAGAGGATGACGACGATGAAGAGGATAACGTGGAATTTATTGACACTGTAGAGTCATCCCAAGCGTGGAATAATTGGAGAGATAATTTAGCTAATTCGATGTACAATGAGTGGAGAGGGATAAGTTAGACTTTACTAGATTTAAATTAGTTATGTATTTTTTTAATGACTGATGCTTGTCTCTGTTGTAGTTATTAAATAGCTTAACAATGAACAATCTATTCGAGTTAATTTGGTTGCTTCATTTAATGGTACTTGTATTGACTTGATTTTAATGTGAGATTTGGGATAATTCATATACTACATACATCAATTTTTTGGTTGGAATTTTACTTGCTAAAAATGCATCAAACGGTTAGGAATAGTTGGATATGGTTTTTCACCGGACGACACTAAACTCTTTTTAAATTATCTTGAAGTTCCAGGTATTAACGGTGATCGAGTGCCACTCAAAAGGGTCATCCACACGGAGGAGTCGAGCGGAACTAGCCAACATTTTGTATAAGTAGTCTTCCTCTTCAGGTTTCCAATTCGGTGATCGGTACATATTCCTAATTATTTGATTTCTTGTTCGAGGCATTGCTAAGAGTACAATAATTTAAATACAATTCAATTAACAATTATAGCTATAATAATACACATCAACAAATTCCAATTCAAACATGTCAAAAGATCTCAGATTAGTACTTAGTACAATGTAAAAAACAACTACATGGAAATCTGCAAATACTTAATTAACGCATACAAGAACTAAGAACAACTACAACGGCTTAATCATTCCATTACAATCAAAGATCCCAAAAAGGATCGCATACAACTAAGAGATGACTTTCATTTAAATCCAAATGATGTCAAGTTGCAAAGAATATGACAACACCAAGGACAATCCAAGAAACTATCAAAGTGATGATATATTTTCGCTCACGAGCTTCATTTGGTTAATAGTGTCTTGATTTGGTTTATTGTCCTTATCGGTCCGGGTATGATTTGAGTAGATCGTCGCACATCATTGGGTCATACCACTCAAAGAAACCACACCTACGCGGTCCTGCAATGGTTTCATTATTTCAATTTCACTATTAATTTACAAACATAGTATACATATCGTTGTTCGATTATCTAGTTTATATCTCATGATATGTATGTTAATCGCAAAAATCAACGTCTGGGACAACCGTGAAATCTACGGCCAGGATTTTTTCAGTCCACGACGTCTTTAATGGTACTTCAATGCCCTGATCACAAAACTTGAAAACGGGCGGAGTTTCTCGGGATGACCGACCACTTGAGAAAGAGTTGCTTGGGGACACTACACATACCACATATATTAAAAACAGATATTGAATTCTAACAACACATGAATAATCTTAGGATCACAACATTTCACACAAATATTTCGTACAAAAACATGTAAATCTTTGAAGCATACAAACATCAATGTAACATAAAATATCACATTACATAATTTGACATAATTATGAACATGGCATAAATAAGACACAAAATAATAGATGGATTTCTTACTCCGCAATAATTAAAATTGCGTTGTTAACACCAAAATGTGAAAGCGGTTATCTCGCAACACGTGAAAAAATAATATATAATGGCGGGTTAAACACAACAAATACACAATTGCAATAGCAAATGAAATTACAGATGAATTGAAAATTAAAAAAAAAAATTAAGCTTTGGTGAAACATATAACTATTTTAGCTAATTAGAGGAATACAAATTAGGGTTTGTTCAAGAACTAAACCTTACCTCGAGTTAACCCTTGAAAACCGAATGAACTAACCGAATTTCGAACACGAGACGACGAGCTTGAAAACAGTCGGGGACGGTTGCGATTCTTGGGGTAATGTCCGAGTTTGTTTAAGCAACTTGTCTAGCTAATCATCGGCATGGCCACGAAAAACTCACGAAGGTTAAAGCGCGCAGAGGAAAAAGGGGGAAATGGTGTTTCTTTGGGGAATAAAACGTGTGAAGGTAAAGGATGAAATGGAAATTAATTACTTGTTAAGGATAAAGCGAAATTCACACATTGTTGGCTATTATATCCCATCTTTAACCAAACACTTTATTCCAAAACCAACCCATTCCAAGAGCCTTATCCAAAGAATCAAACAAGTTAATGGGCTTGACTATATAAATGGGATAAGCCCAAAAAAGGAGATGGGAATTAATCAAGCCCAATAACAATAGTGAACCAAACGAGCCCTAAGTGATTAACTGAAAGAATTGTTTTCAAGTTTTCATTAATAACTCTTGCATTCCCATTCCCCTACCCACCGAGCTCGTTTAGTTCACCCCACGTTTTTCCTAAAAATTTCGGAGATACACGAACTTGAGTCAGGACACCAAGACAAGAGTAACGCAGAATCAATCGTGTTATGTCATTTCTCTAATTTTTCCTTAAGTATTTCAAGCGTAATAGTACTAATTTTGGTTACTAGTTTTCAATGTATTATTGTTATTATTAAGTTTTATAAGTTAAGACTTCATTTTGTAATATACTTAGTTTATGTGATTTGTTTTACTCTATAATTGTTTTTGGTATAATTAGATCCTGTAGTATTTTAAGTTTTAAATTATTATACTTTTGGACAATTATGCTTGTGGAACTTAAGTTAGTAAATATTCGGAGGATGTTATTCGTTAATCGAGACTTTTGTGATTATTTTTGGTTTATTAAATTTGGAGCGTTACAACACCAATAGAGAATGGAGCTAAATTGTGTTTAGCTCTATAGAAATGGGTTACATGCATAGCCCTCCACAAAGGCCGCAAATAAACCATCCCACACTCCAATATTTTGGTGATTTCCTCTTAGATATGGTATAGATATCATGGAAATGCAAACCAAAAGTAACATCCCCACCGACCACCTATCCTTCTCTAACCCAACAATAATAAAGTGACAATAATTAGAAAAAATATTTCTAACATTGTCATAATCTTTGTGCGGAAGTTTTCTTGGTGTTACACCCGCAAAAACATAGACAATGTTAGTAACCCCTGGTACAAGGTACCAAGTCAAATATGGAGATTTCTTCAAATATGGTTTTCTGAACCGATTAGGTGTCGCTCATAGAAGTATAAGAGCAAATCTCATAAATACCACAAGTATAGCACCACATATAATTTTCTTTCTGTGACATTGGCTCAACTAGTGACTGTGGCTCAACTCTCAAATGGAAAAATGTTAGTAAAAGAGTTTTAATAAAATCTACCAATTAAAATTATATATATAATGAATACAACAGATCCAATCTTTCTCCCAAAAAAGATGTTGATCTTATTTTGTTATTCGTACTTTGTGCATTCGTATCTATATTTTTTTTTTGTTGAGAGTAACTCGAGCTTGTAAGCTTGTAATCGAAAATTAAAGCTGGAAGAAAGTTTCAAACTTATCGCTTGATGAATCTGAAATTAAAGTTCGTATTTCTTGTTGGATGAGATAGATAGTTTAATTTAATTGAAGAAGATAATTGAAGAAGAGATGTTATTTACAAATTGGAAATTGGAAGAGAGGTGATATATATACATATGAACATAAATGTCATAAATGTTATTTAGCTAATAAAGAAAAGAGAACAAATAATATTGTTCTTGCTATTCATATCACTTATATTTATACTTGGAGATCACCCTAACCAATGACTAGGATTTATGGAATATAATTGCTAAAATTTATTTCTAGAGTTATTCTACAAAATATCTAGCTTAGTATAAATTTCTACAAATTTCTTCAAAGAATATTTTAGTAAATCTCTAATACATCTTTCTAGAACTTTGGTTTATTGGGCTCTAGTACTCATAAGACTCTTAATTTATTTTTGAACTTGAGCAAATACTTCTCAAACCGAATATAATATGAGCCAAATCAAGTTTAATTCCAACACTCTAATTTATACGAATTTTCTTAGAGTAATGTCATATATATTTTCCTAAGACATTTCTAGAGCAATTTTTCTATAATTTGGGCCTATTGGCTCTAGTATTTATTGGACTGACTTATATTTAGGAATAACTACAAAACACACCCCTAAGGTTTGGCTAATTACAAGAAAATCAAGAGATTTTTCAAAATTACAAAAAAACCTTAACGTTTGATTTTGTTTTAAATTTAAGGGTTAACTGTAATATTTCTATAAAATTTAGGAGATTTTTTATGTTTTTTTTTTTTTTTTTTGCTTATGAAAGAGGAAAACCTCTTGATTTTTTTGTTGTTGCAACTAGTCCAAACTTCAAGGTTTTTTTGTTGTTGTTGTAATTATCACTTATTTTTAACTTGAGACAATATTTGTCAAGTCCACTATAATTTGGATCAAATCAAGTATATTTCCGATATTTTTTTACTTATAATGACAATGGTGGAGATCAGATTAATATAGTTCTTATTTTTTTCTCGCAACGATAGTTAAAAT